>VDFB02079207.1:0-11342 GCA_007258455.2 Sequoia sempervirens | reverse complement strand
TTACTATGATTGTTTAAAATACTGAATAAATGAATGTGCTTGTATTTTTGATTGAAAAACATGTTTTTGGACTTTGATAATATGTATTATTTGGAAAATGATGAATGAAAGTTAATTTTATTTAATGTTATGAATGTTGATTTAATCTGATATTTTGATTATGAAATGAATATATGCAAATGATCGTTTTTATGAACAACTAACTACTATTGCAATGTTCTAAGTTGAATGTAGATATAAGGATGAAGCCTTCAGAAGGGAGGGGAAGTATCACTGAGGAGAAGTGATTGGTTAGATAAAACTTAACGAAGTCTAACTGAGCTCTATCACATACACATATAGATTGGTCCAGTTGAGTCATAGTTCAGGAAATTGGTAAGCCATATTATGTTTGAATTATGATTCTGCTGTGAATGTTCTTGTTTGTGATAATTGTTGAGTCTCCTTTGTTAATGTGAGTTCTTTCTTATATTTTCTTTATTCGATCGATGAGATATGTATACATGGAATGTATACATATGTATACATGGAATGTATACATATGTATACATGGAATGTATACATATGTATACATGGAATGTATATATATATATACATGGAATGTATATATATGTATACATGTACATGTCGACAATATACCCATACACGTTATTTAATACATACATGAGTATACGTAGGTAGATGTACCTACGCATGCTCATGGACGAATTGCTTGTAGGCATGAGAGTATCAAATGGATAATAGGACATGTATATATATGTATATATACATCATATGCATATATATATTTATCAATAAGTTGGTAAATATATGCTATTGATTGTATAAGCGAATGTATATATGGGATATATATATACATATATACACATATATTAATTATAGCGATTTATGCTATATACATTATATATACATTATATAAGCATATACATATGACTTTATTTATTAAAATGATAACATTTCCATATAATACATTTGAAATATCGAATAATATATATATTTATGAGTTGATGGATATAAATATATATATATAATATGTGTGTGTGTATGGATATATATATATATATATAATTTTTATTGGGGAATTAAATTAGGTTTGATGGGACCCAAAACCCATTTACAGTAATTTTGAAGGGCCCCATAGCCTATCAAAGAAAATCATGCTACATAGAGATAAAATACATACCAACATTGTGATAGTAGCAATAGCTAAACTGTGACTTCTACACAAGTTGCATCAAATAGAAAACAAAGGTGAGATCCCTTTACAACTAGGTTTTAACCGGGACCTAGAACCCTTAGATAAACAAAGACACCACTTGCATCAGCCAGGCATCCACAATCCAAAGACATTGCTTGCATCAGCCAGGCATCCGCAATCTAGCTGCTCAAGATAGATACCACTGAGCCCAGAAAAATAATCATCTTAATGGTGTAGAACACCATCAAACCCTTAACTAATCTTGATCCAGAGAGAACAATGACCTTAATGTCAAATAACACCAAAAAATTCTTTCATTTCAAAAGGACCATTACATCCAAATAGCCCACCTCAAAAGGGGTTTCAAAATGCACAACATAACTTAAATCAACACAAACCTCTAGCAACCCATCCAAAACTATCCCAACCTCCACCTCTAAGGGAGAGGGCTCCCCTCTATAGGAGAGGATGAAGTGAGACCCCTTACCACCAAAACCACTTCTCTCCATCCCATACCAACACCACCTCAATAGGGACCATCATAAGAATAAAGAACTTCCCACCAACTCAACAACATCCACCTCTACCTCTATAAGAGAGGGCTCCACCTCTAAAGGAGCAATCTCCACCTCAAAAGAATACCACATCTGAAGATCTAGGTAGAAAGCACTTTCGGTAGGAAGGGCAGTCACAACATCCCTTGGCAGCATAAGATTCTAGAACTTGAAGGAAGGAACTGAAACCTTTGCAGCCAACACAAAAGAGCATAACAAGTCCTCCACCTCTCCAAAAGTTTGTATCTCCAACACAAGAGAAGATACAATAACCTCAGTACGCACAACCAAACAAGAGAAGGAAACCACTAGACAAGGGAAACATCACCCCAAAGAATGAACCAAACAACTGGGTCAAAAAGGAAAACAATAGGAATAACCCAACCCCCCATAAGCAAAAACCAACATGGATAGAGTCCAAATAGCTAATGAAGAACAGTCCATTAGCAAACCAAAGATCTTCCAAAGAGAAGATCACCCACAAAATTCCAACCACCGAACACCACAAAGAAAAGCATCCAAAAGGATGCTCCAGAAAAACCAAAACCAAGACCCAAGCATAGAAAAGGCGTAAACCCAAGCCCCACAAGAGAAAAGTGCGCAAGGAGCCCGCGAACCACCGTGAGCTTCACACAAAAAATTAGTAGCTAGCACCAAGTCGCGAACTCGTGAAGCTTGGAAATCAGCAACCTACCTACCCACAAGTTGCCTCCCACCAGTAAATGAACCACCTCGTAAACATCTCTTTCATCGCTAAAGCAAACAGATCCCACAACCCATAGAGGTTTACACAAAATAAAGGGAAAGAGACACCAGCTCCATAGCAAAGAGAGGGCACCTAACAAGAAGCAAGAAAACTATAATCATTCAAATTGATGACAACACTTACCTCAGAAAGTAATATATACCCAGTTTCAGATAATGGAAAATTCAACACCAAGCTGCCACAACCCAAAGAGCTCAAAAGCAACAACTCCGCCAGCCCCACAAGTCACCTCCCACCAATGATCCATTCTCCTCTAAATCATCTCCTTCACAAAAATTGTATGATAAGGGTATGGTCTTGGTTGTTGGCTCTATAGGAAAGAAGCCCCACCATTTCACCAAAGGGTCTCCCCTTAACACCAAGGTCAAATAGTCTCAATTATTGATGTGGTAGGGAAAGACCCCACAAGGTTTGAACCTTGGTTGTTTGCCCTACAAGCAAGAAGCCCCACCACTTCACCAAAAGGTTCACTTCATAAATATATATATATTGTTATTGATAAAGCATTGTATGTTTAAATAAATCACTGTTGTTTCTATGAAATAAATCACATACTATATATCATAAAGTGTTCACTATATATAAATGATAATACAACATATTATACATGCTTTATAAGCAACACAACAGTCATTCCATATGCATCAACAAGCTTGCAAATACAACACATTATATATGAAGACTCAGTCAAAAGTTATAAGAGATATTTGAAGAGTATTTAAAACTAACTTGGTCATAGCACAACAAACACCAAAATGCATGATAGAAGGTTTAGGTGGTGCCAAAATATGAAAATTGCATTGCAAATAGAAGTCTAAATTGCTAAGTTTGTCCAACGATGGAAGACCAAGTAAAATGTGGAATAAGTCATGTTAAAGCTAGCATATTTGGAGTCAACCTATTTATCTTTTACCTTGCATTTTGAAATGCATTCTTGTTGTCTCTATTTCAATTGATTTGCTACTTTGTTTTGATGAGCAATGATTTTAAATCTTGCCACCTATTGGAATTATTTGTTGTGAAATGAAACTAATTCCCAAATTTAAAATGCAATGATTTAAATTGTTTCCGCAGATTAATTCCAAAACTTTTATGCACAAATTTTAATATTATATTTAAAGCTCAAGTAAAGACTTTGAAATTAAATGCATATCATAAATTGATCAACAATTTCACTCAAATACATTCAATCATGTCATAAATAAATTATTAATTGAATAAACTCAAAGATTTAAACACTTTATTGCTCAGACAATTTATTAAGATTTGATACTTATCTTTGGAAATGTGCAGAAGAAATCTTCAACTATTGTCTGGAATGGTCCTTGGTTCAGCCTCTTCCACCTGTGAGCAGTCTGGGAGGAAAGCAGACTTTGCTGCTCTACACGAGTGCTAGTTCCACCGGAACAATGCTCAACACTCGTGCCACAAAACCATGCCCTGGCCAGGACCGTCCTGAGTGCACGCACTTGTACCCCAGGTTGGACACCCACTGTAGGAGTGCCCCTTCTCCGTCCTACTCACAGCCTGCTAACCTTGAAACCCTATTCCCGCAATGTGCTCCACTTGATTTTCCTCTTTTTTTCATGTCTGTCCTTTTCCAAGTTTCACACGAATGATTTATATATCTTTTAAGGGGTGGTTTCCAAATTCATCACACCCTTTCACAAAGGTTTCCTTTTTAACAATTATTTAAATAAATAATTAGGCTTCCCCTTTTAAAGAATGTTTATGCAATATTCTTTAATCTCTCTTTTTACCAAAGGATTATAATATCCTTTATTTTTCTCCCCCTTTTTAATTATAAAGGGTTATTTAATAGATTTATTTTCTCTTGGGGAAAAAGTCTCATAACATGTTGAGTCAAACTTTATAGCTGAGAAGTGTCATTCAACATAGCTTATTTATAGCCAACTAAGTCTCATATGTTTGTATAAATAGGAAATAAGATTACTTCATTTGGATGCATTACTTACTTGCATTGTAATGTTTTTAGTTTGAGTTATTCTTGTTTGAGTTGAGAGTTGTTTGTGAGGAGAATTAAGAGAGAGTTATTGAGAGAATTTATGTGTGTGGATTTGGGAAATTATTGAAGAGTCTTGGAGTGGATTGAGCTTGGAAGTTAGTTTATTTCATTTGGGATTAGTGTTTAACATGCGTGTTGTTATGTCTTCTTATATTTTATGTTTTTGAAAAGATTGAATTTTGTTGTGTCTTGTGTGGAAAATGCATTGAATTGATAAGAATAGGGAAAGATTATGTTGCTTCTATAGGATTGAAAGAATCTTATTTAAATATTATGAATCTTACTTGAGTTTTTGTACATACTCCATATTAAGGAGTGATTGTATTTGTTAGTATTATATACTAGGGAAAAGAGGAAGCTTAGAATAGCTTATGAAGTATTTGTTTTCAAATTATTTGTGTAATCCAAAAATATAGAGAGTTCATTGTTTACCTTAGAATTAGATTATCCAAAGAAGGAAATAGATTATGTAATGCTTTTACTTAGTAGGAATGTTATAATCATAGGTTGTTCCTAGGGTTAAAGATCACCTTAAGGAGGGAATTTCCTATGCGTAGTTTATTGTAGAAGAAATAGGTTGTTCCTAGGGTTAAAGATTACCTTAAGAAGGGAATTGCCTACGCATAGTACATAAATGGTCATTAACCAAATCGAGCTAATGTAGTGGGTGAAGAGATGACTTTTTATATGAAACTTTGGCCAAAGTAGTGTAAGTAGCCACTGTTTACACTATTAGTTCACTATGATCCAGTATAGACATTCTAGTTCAGGATTTTCATACTTGTAGCTACCACATGATTAGGTTCTAGATTTTAGGACACAACACTGAGCTCAGGAAGGATATATGTTATGGGTTCTTACCAACCAATCTCTTCGCCGAAGGGTAGGGCCATGTTTCTATATGTGGTAGATGTGTGAGGGACCGCATTTGAGTTCATGGTTGGTGGAAAAGTGCTTGAGTGATAATTCTCCTCGTTAGTTGGCAGTCGAGATTTGCAGGGGATTTCTTGGACCATTTGTTACTAGTGCTAATGAAGCTCAAGGAGCTATATATGTTTTCTTATATCCATATCTATTGAATTTTTAATGGAAGAAATGTTATCTTGAATTTTTAATGTTTGGAAGGATTGTAATATTCAATTATAATGCAAATGGAAAGTTTGGAATATGTGTTTTTTCATATATACATATAGTCTTTGAAATAGAAGAAAAAAATTATTGCTATGAGTTTTGAACATAGATTATTTACTTGAGGTTAAAATTTAGTGAATTTAATTTTGTTGAACAATTGACATGTTACACGTGGTATCAGAGCTACGAAGTTTAGCTTTGGAACCTATATAGGTGCTCGCCATACTTTCCATTCAACATTGTATGAGACTAATGTTTGGAAATTCTTATACCAGGATCATGTGTCTCAGGTTAACTG
Organism: Sequoia sempervirens; assembly: GCA_007258455.2. Classification (NCBI taxonomy): domain Eukaryota; kingdom Viridiplantae; phylum Streptophyta; class Pinopsida; order Cupressales; family Cupressaceae; genus Sequoia; species Sequoia sempervirens. The sequence continues at coordinate 5,369 of VDFB02079207.1, read as the reverse complement.
CAAGAAATCTAGTAATTGGGAATGAACGCTACCTAAGGGAAAAGAAGGACAAGGAGGCCATTGTCCGTATGATAGAGGGAACCAAGTATGAAAATGTTGTCTGGTGAAGTGATATTGAAACAATAATTCACACTCTTTCTTGAATCAATCAAGTGAAGAGAAGGATGAGGGAGGAAGACAATTTCAACCACTTACCTCCAATCTCACCAACAAATTCTAACTCCTTGTCACTTTCTAGGGATATGCCCTCAGAATGTAGTGTTAGTCTAGTATTAATATTTAGGAACCCTTGAGTCCTTCCTTTATTAGAAGTGATTGTAATTTACTCAAGTAATGAATATGACAGATATGTTCCTCGAAACTACGTGTTAGAAGATAAATCTGAAGGTTTCTACCCCTTTTGGAATAGAGAAGAGCAAATGAGAGATGAACAATAATTTGAGGGGTATACCCCATTGAGTTATGTATCTGAGAGTGAATCTGAGGGATACTCTCCCCTCAACTATTTGAATAGTCATTCTAAGTAAATAAAAGGATATTGAGATCCTTATGAATAAATAAAAGTTATATGTTTATCAAAACTTGTGCTCAAACTTATGTGAAATTTATTTTATGTGCGAATGAATGCTCATTTAAATGCTTTCCATAAGTTGTGTAAACTTAAGAGAATCTAATAAAGATGAACCTTCAAGTGTAACCCTATTCTTGCAAGGATGGTGATAACAAAGACTAATCCTGGAGGGAGACAAGAAGTCAGACAAGGTCCAAAGGGTGTTGAAGCCAAATTGGACCAAATTTTGGCTATTATCCATGAAACCAATGCAAGGTTGGGTCCAATCTTGAGCAAGAAGTAAGGGGAAAAGATAGTGTGGAACAAGAGGTTCCAATTAATGAAGAAGTCCCAATCAATGAAGATGAGGGAGAGAATTCACACAATCATATTCAAACTCATGAACATGAGAATGAGAATTCATACTCTTAGAATGAAGGAACTAGTAGAAAGTGTTTGGAAATTGAACTCTCTAAGGACATGAGGAAAATAACCCCACCTAAATTCGAAGGAAGTACCGGTGGGGAAGAAGCTAAGGCTTGGCTAATACAAATGGAAAAATATTTTGAGATAACAAACTACTTTGAGGTTACCAAGGCCATTTGGGGAGCCTATTAGTTAGCATTAGAAGCCTCTAATTGGTGGATGAACAAAAAAATGGAACTCGAACTCAGTTCTTTGAAGTTGACTTGGGATGATTTTGTGGAGATATTCCGTAAAAGGTGGCTACCCCAACTCCTTTTCGACCAAAAGATTACTGATTTCCAAAATCTTAAGCAAGGGGATATGTCAGTCAATGAGTATTGGGAGAAGTTTACTCATTTGTTAAGGTACATACCAATGTACCAGAAAGATGAGTGTTTTTGTATCAAGAAATTTATTATGGGATTGAATGGGTAGATAGGTGGCGAGGTGGATGTGCATGGTCTAGCTACTATGGATCTAGTTTATGAGATGGTTGTTAAGTAGGAGCAGAAGCTCAAATCCATCTCAACCTTCCATGAGAAGATAAACTGTAAGAATTTTGGTGGAAATCAAAGTAACCAGACTCCAAAGAAGTTTACTAGAGTGTAGGATTCTCAGAGGCAAGGAGAACGAGGATCTCACAATAATTGGAGCGAACCAAGGAAGGATCACAGAGGAAATAATAACAACAAATTCAATAATGTTGGGGGAAATGCAAGTAGTTTTGGAAGTCCCGCAATGAAGAATGGACTTGTGATGGGATGTTATGTGTGTGGTGGAAATCACTATGCCATAGATTGTCAAAACAAAACTTCAGGACCTCAATCTCAAGGAAACTCTCTTCCACCCCAACAATTTGCATTCCAAAAAAGGATCCATGTTGTTGTGGACAATCGTGAAGTAGAGTATCAAATTACTCCAGTGGAAACTTCAATTATTTTATTTGGTAAATACCCATTTCCATACTTATTGATACTAGAGCAACTGAAAACTTTGTTTCACCTAGAGTAGTTAATCAAATAACTAGAAAAGTTGGATTTATGGAAAATTCATGGGTTGTAGAATATGAAAACCAAAAAAGAGCAATGGTGGAACAATGCTTGTTCGAAGTTAAGATTGAACTTCCTGGTTTCTCAACAAAGGAAAACTTGTATGTAGAACCCTTAGGATCCTATGATGTCATCCTAGGAATGAAATGGCTTTGGAAACATAGAGCCAAAGTGGATTGTCATGCCAAAACTGTAGAGTGCTTAGACAATCTAGGAAATAGGGTGACATTGCAAGGGACACCTAGGGAAGTCAAGTTGCGTCAAATCTCCGCAGTGCAACTACACAGGGCGAAGAAGAAAGCATGCAAACTCTTTGCAATCAAGATGGAAAAACATGAAGAGTATGAGGAATCCATTTCTCAAGATGACAAAGTCTTCAATAGGCCACAAGTCTATCAAGAAGTAGAGGAAGGTGAAATAATGGAAACTAGAAAGATGGATATGGAGAAATATCCTATGTTGCAAAAATTTGCGGATGTATTTCTAAAAGAGCTACTTGGATTACCGCTTAAGAGGGTATTTGACTTCTCCATTGATGTAGTTCCTGGATCAAAATCTATTTCTAAAGTACCATACTGAATGACAACACCTGAGTTAATGGAGCTTAAGACACAATAGAGGAGTTGTTAGCCAAAGGATTGATAAGACCCAATGTTTCACCCTAGGAAGCGCCAATGATCTTTGTAAAGAAGGATGGTACACTATGTGCAAAGATTATCAGATACTTAATAAAGCTACGATAAAGAACAAGTACCCATTGCCATGCATTGATGATATCTTTGATCAAATAAGGGGAACGACTATGTTTTCAAAAATTGATCTGCGATCAGGATATCACCAATTGAGGATCAAAGATGAGGACATTTTCAAGATTGCTTTCAGGATAGTATACATACATTATGAGTTCATAGTCCTACCATTCAGACTTACGAATGCACCAGCAACATTCATGAACCTAATGAATAATGTGTTTAGGGATTTCCTAGATAAGTTTGTTTTGGTTTTTTTGGATGATATCCTAATTTATTCCAAGAATGAGGAGGATCACTACAAGCATTTAGAGATAGTTCTTCAAAGGTTAAGAGAACATTAGTTGTATGGGAAACTCTCTAAGTGTACAATATTTTAGAAGAAAGTGCAGTACCTCGGTCATGTGATCTCAGCTGATGGAATTTCAATGGATCCAATCAAGATAAAGGCAGTGATAGAGTGGCTAGTGCCTAAGAATGTACCTGAGGTTGAGAGATTTATGGGTCTAGCTGGTTACTATCAGAAGCTTGTTGCAAACTTCTCCAGTATAGCCTTCCCTATTACTTCATTACAAAGGAAAGGGAATAAGTTTGAGTGGATGGAAAAATATCAGGTGGCATTTGATCTACTCAAGGAAAAGTTAACTATAGCTCCAATTTTGAAAGTACCAGATCCTAATGGAAATTTCACTGTCATCATGGATGCATCGAAAGAAGGCTTAGGTGGAGTCCTAATGTAGGAAGGGCAAGTCATTGCATATGAATCAGGAAGATGAAGCCCTTTGAAAAAAATTATGCACCACATTATTTGAAGATAGAGCAATGGTTCATGCATTGCAAATGTGGATAGATTATTTGTTGGTAAAGCCTTTTGAGTTGAAGACTTATCACCATAGTTTGAAGTATATGTTTACCCAACCCAACCTAAATGCACGACAAAGAAGATGGCTAGAGTCAATATCATACTACGACTTCAATATCAACTACATTAAAGGGAAAGAAAATAGGGTTGCCGATGCCTTAAGTCGTAGATGGCATATTACCTCAATGGTCACAATTCAAACTGACTTTAAATGCCAAGTGTTGCAGAAATGAAAAGGAGATGAGTTCTATGAGAAAGTTAAGAAAGCACTCATGAAAAATCCACAAGATGCAAGGTACAAAGGATATCACATTGAACCTAATAGATTGTTAAGATTTAATGGAAGAGTGTATGTGCCAAACTTTGAAGAGTTAAGGAACTTAGTATGGAGAGAAGTTCATGAAGCACCTTATTTAGGACATCCAAGTGTGACAAAAATGTTGGCTAATGTGAAGTCGTACTTCTGGAAAGGGATGAAAGGAGATGCTACAAGATTTGTGGCTAAATTCTTAAAATACCAAAGAGTGAAGGTTGAACATCATCATTCTGTGGGACTATTGTATCCACATGATGTACCTGAAAGTAAGTGGCAAGTCATCAATATGGACTTTGTGCAAGGATTACCCATGTCGAGGAATAAGTATAATGCTATTCTAGTGGTAGTAGATAAGCTTACTAAAGTAGCGCACTTTATACCTAGAAATTTAACAAATGAAGCTCTTGTTATAGCTCAAAATTTTATTCAAGAGGTGTTTAGATCAAGCATGGTATCCTAAAGAAGATTATCTCGGATAGGGATGCACATGTAACTTCTAGGTTTTGACAAACCTTATTCTCCTTGGGACTTAGTTGAATATAATTTTTGCGTATCATCCAGGAATAGATGGTCAAATGGAAAGAGTAAACCAAGTACTGAAAGACCTACTAATAATGTATTGTATAGATCAACAATACAAGTGGGAAGATTATTTTCCTTTGGTGAAATTTTCATATAACAATTCCTATCATTCAACAATTAAGATGGCTCCTTTTGAAGTATTATATGGCTTGAAATTTTGAACCCCTATAAGCTAGGATAAGCTTGAGGATAGGGTAAGTCTTGGTCTAGAGATGTTTGAAATAGAGGACCAAGTTAAGGTTATCAAGCAAAGGCTAGCTAAAGCCAATGATAGGTAGAAGAGCAATGTAGATTCTAAGTGGATACCTAGAAACTTTGTAGTAGGAGAGAAGGTGTTGTTAAGAGTTAAGCCTCAAAAGAGTTCCATTAAGTTTGGGAAGTCATCCAAAATAGCTCTGTGCTACGTAGGACCATTCGATATTCTTTAAGAAGTAAATCTCGTTTCTTATCGAATAGTGTTGCCACCAACTCTTGCTCGAATGGGTAACGTCTTTCACGTCTCATACCTTTAAAAGAAGTATATACCAAGTGATAATCATGCAATTGATTGGAATTGGAATGCTTTACAGGTGCAAGACCACAAATTGGTAACAATTGAGCCTTTCAAGGTGCTTGGAACACGTAATCTTCACTTGCGTAATAGGGAGTTTTTGCAATGCAAAGTCTAGTGGGACCAATATAGAAGATTCTGCCACTTGGGAGGACTATGCTGAAATTGAGTAGAAGTTTCCACATGTTTTACATGCTTTTGTGAATGCTTGAAAAACAATGATGTGTTTGTTATTTTTTATTCTAT
>VDFB02079206.1:0-44273 GCA_007258455.2 Sequoia sempervirens | reverse complement strand
AAAAGCAAAAATTATCTCAAATAATACAAATTATTTAAATATAAAAAAATATAAATTACTTAACTACATGAGTTAAGTGGGGACACATGTTTCTATTATAATTCCTTAAAAAACTCAAGTCCATTATTTTTTAAAAAGTGGTACATATATTTCTATTGACAAACTCAAGTTCATTTTTCATTTTAGATTATTTCTTTTCTTGATTTTTTATTTTTTTATTTAAAATATCTTAAACTCAAGTTCACTTTCTTTTTTTGATTTTCTATTTTTATAATTTTATATATATTTAAATTTATGATTTTATATATTTAGATTGATTATGTTATATAGTTCATTTAAATAAAAACATTTATAAGTTTATATATTTTATTTTATAGAAATTTTATATATTAAATCAAGTTCCATATGTTTATAACAAGTTTTATGATTTTAAATATATGATAATGTTTTTGAACTATATAAAATTTAAATAAGTTTATAAAAAAATTGAGGGAAAATTTTGATGTGAAAAATTTGAGGTTGAATTATGGAGAGAAATTTTGAGGAAAGTTGTAGAGGGAAAATTTTGAAGTTGAATTATGGAGGGAAAAAATGAGATTGAATTTAAAACATCCATTTATTTAGACTTTTAAAACAATCTCGCTCTAGGAGGTCAACACAATCCATCACAAACAAAAAAAAAACACAAAATCAAACGTATTTTAGAAAAAAAACAAAAAACAATAAAAAGTTTTGAAAGACAAAAAATATTTTTAATAATATACTTTTAAAAGCTATGTATTTGAAATTAGCAATATACTTTTTAATATATTATTATATTTTTTTGAAATTATATATTAACTTTATATTGCTAATTTCAAATATATAATGGCTTTAAAAAGTATATTATTAAAAATAATCATAATTTTAGTAATATTTTTCCTTTATTTTAGTAATAGTATTAAAAAACATGTAATTAGTGTAGTTTTTTCTATTTTGTTTAGAAAAATAGATATTGTGTTAAATAAATAAAATATTTTTTAAGTAGTTTTGAAATTGAGGAAAAGGAATAAATGAATAAACAATTATGTACATATGATCATTATTATTTTTTTCCATATATTTATAAATAAATAAATATTAGTCAAATATTAACAAGTATTCACATAATAATAATTATTGACAATGATAAATAAAATAAAAAATTATAATATTGTTTGGTTAATAAATCTGAGATCAATTATTAAATAAGCATATATGTATTATATATTAAAATGTTCTTGATCTTTTACACTCTTTTAAGATTTACAAACTTGGATAAATTACGTAGCTTAGATGGATGAGTCAACTATGTCAATGTTATTGATGAATTTTATTACAAATTAATTTCATTCCAAATTTTTAAAATATTTTTAAGAAAAGTTTTGTTAAAATAATTTTGAAACGCTTTTTATATATTTTTTGTTTTAAGAATGAAAATATTTTTTAAAAACATAATAATTTCTATAATAGAACTTAAGAATATAAATTTAAAAAACAAAAAGAATATTTTATATTTAGAAAGATGCATGAGATAGAATAGGATATGTAGAGTTAAAATTAACCATCATGAGTTAATTCATAAGATTTTAGAAAGTTTTATTTTATAAAATAAATAATTTTATTTTTATTTTGGATGATGTCACCGTACAGGTTGATGTCATCTTTTAGTTTATTTTTTATAACTTAAAAAGCAGATGATGTCATCCTTAGAAGGCCCATTTTTTTATGTAAATTCTCTAATGAACCCAAAACAATAGTGTGAGAGGACTATGGATGTAGACACACCAACCCCTCACAAATTGATAATGTCCTCTAGATGATATACAAATATAGTAAACATGTGAATGTTTGAGGTATTTTGAAAGAATTTTAATGATTGGTTCATGTTCACTTGAAAATTACTTTACTTTTAATTGAAGTTGATTTGTTGTTGAGACTATACTTTTGAGTGGAATCATTTCTTGAAAAGATTGTCCTTTTGATTAAGGTCCTTTATTGTAGAGACTATACTTTTGAATGAGTCATTTATTGATCTAATTATACTTTTGATGAGAATTATTTATTGTTGAGATATACTCTTGAATGGAGACATTTACTGTTGAGATTGTACTTTCAGGAATAGATTAATTTAATGTTGTCATTATGAATAAGGTATGGATAATCCATGGGAAAGGGTGTAGCCTAGTTAGATAAGATGTTATGACATCACTTACTTCTTAACATGAGTTGTTAATAGGATATTCTTGGGGTTAAGGTTACTTCATGGCATAATGGGAAGCCTATGCATAGGATATGAATGGTCAAATACAAATCGAGCTAGGAAGGTGGGTGAGAGCATGACATCCATCCTAAATTGAGGGTGATGAATACTTTGGACAAAGTAGTGTAAGTTGTCACTATTTACACTATCATTTCACTGTGATCCGGGTTTACATACTAGGTAGGGAATGCCATATGGTAGGTTGCAGCCACTGAATGATAGATGTAGATATGTAGGAAACAACACCAAGCTCAAGGAAGGTCATTATTATTATGAGGTTACCATACCTTGATCTCTTCCTCAAAGGGAGGGCCATCTCACGAATTTGGTAGATGTGCGGGGGACTGCAATAATCCATGGTTGGCAAAAAAGCGCTTGAGTGATGCTTCTCCTCATCAGTAGGTGACCAAGATTTGATGGAGGGCACCTAGACCATTTGTATACCTAGTTCTAGCAAGCTCATGGAAGCTATGTAAGTATTTATGTATCCAATTCTATGGAAAATTTGTAAAAGTGAAATGTTATCATGGAATTATGTAATATGAAATCATTACGTTGGAAATTTGTAATACTTTGTTGTAATGAAGTGGGAAATTTTGGAATGATTTTTATTTTAAATGTACATATTAGTCTTATTTATGAAAAGAAAAATTGTATTGCTAAGTGTTGGCATCACAGTTTATTTACTTGAGGTTAAAAACATAGTAAGATTATTAGATAGAACGATAGGCTTGTTACATAAAAAAAGGAAACTAGGGTCAAAGGCCATATAACAAGCTAATGACAACAAACTAACATTAATGTCTTAGCAGAGTAGATTTTTAAAAATTAAAACAAACAACAAAGAAGAACATCCTGCTTAGGAAGATTTTCCTAGTCCTCCATAAGGAACTTAAAAGCATCCTACTTTTGGTAGCTAGTACTAGATTCAATAGTCTTCTCATTATTTTTTATCTCCTCCTATAGGATGGAACCAAGAGTGACAGTTGTGTGATGAATGACTTTTAGGGTAAAGCAAGAGAGGCCATTAAGTTTCCTTTCTTAGTTTTCCACCCTATTCGACATCCATCAAGGATGAAATTGTTGCTACAACACCAACATCCATCTTTCTCATAGACCAAGATGTGTTATAGCTTAATTCATCAACTGAACAAAAAATAATATATTTAACTAAGAAAATAAAGTATACATAAATAATAACATTATATTTTGTAAAATAAAAATGTAAAACATGCTACAACATACCTTAATGAAACCAATGTAATGATTGGCACTATCAATAGGAATGCTAGATACTATGAGTGAGATGGTCCATGATGTATCACCTTGTGATGTTAGACCCTCACTAAATGCATAATATTAATTCAATTATAAAAATCTATACATCAATTTACATGTTAATCTTTTAAGTATAAAATGTAAAATATGTTATGAATTCGTATTAAAATGCTTTTATGTGTTCACTAAATAAAATTTGTAATAATTCAACATTGATCACCATACTATCTACCTCATCACCCTACACTACTCGACCATGTGTCCTATGCTTCCAATAAATTTATAATAATAGTGATTACACTCATGGGATGGGATATCCTCTACACTATCGACCATGGTCTCCTCCAAAGAAAAATGATAACAACAATATCATAGGTAGGAGATAGGAGCACTAGAAATTTATGGTCTTTCTACCTGATCATCTATTGGACCACAAGTTTGGGACATCTATGTGTCATGCTATATAATGGTGTTAGAAAACCCCTAGCGCATGGATAAATTTTCAATTTTCCTTACATTAGAGAAAACCATGATTTAGATATCCAATTATGTAGATCTCAAAGACTTGGCCAAAAATGACAAAATTTTCCAATTAACCCATTCTTTGTAAAAATGCTTATTTTCCTATAATTATTTTATTAAATTGGCATCAAAATCTAATTTTATAGGACTTTAAGAGTAATAAACAACCTTCTTGAAACCATTATGTATGCAAATCTTCAATTTTAACAACGGATTTGAGGAGGAATAGGTAATAGATTTAGCCACTTTCAACAAAGAAGACTTATTATCAAGAAAACCCCACCCAAGAAGCAGATCACTGGACATCGAAGCATTTTCCTACTCTAAAATTGTGCCTATAGAAACCCTAATGCTACAAATGTTCAATAGTTTTACCTTTTTTTTCGATGCCCCAAATTTCAAAATGAGAGTGTTTTCGTCTCGCAAAGCATGCTTGCATTATGTTATATAGTGAAAATGAGTGATTAAATACTTTTTTGTCTGCCATTTTGGTGCACATATTCTTTTATAAGATTTCTTGAATTCTTCCCATAAGCTAAAAGGATCACGTTCTCTAAAATACATAGAATATAAGAGACTTTTAAACTACGTTAAATTATGCTTTACTATAGTCAAGGAAATATTTTGTTTCATATTCCTCAAATTAAGCCAATCAATGGTCAAATTTCTAAATTTCAATATTTCCCTTAGCCTTGAATTGTGCCATTCTTGATAGAATTGGTTTAAAGATTCTTCTTATGTATTGGAGTGGCCTTGTCCTTTCTTGTGTCACCTTCTAAAAATATTATATTCTCTATTAGAGTCTCCAAGTAAGTGAATGGAAATGGGGATCAAAAGGGGAGTCAAAATTGGCCAATTTTTATCAAAGATTAGCTAAACTTGAACTTGGATGAGTAATTTGAGATGCATGCACTAAAAATTTGGAGTTACGAGAAGAAAAAGTCTAAAGTAATCCAATTCTAGTTTCTAAGCTACCAATTTTTTTTTAAATGGTTAAGATTAATAGGGTCCATTTTTGTGCACACATGAACATGTTCCTATTTTTATACTAAAATATAGAATAGTGTTTAGTGTACACCTATTTTTTACATTCAATATTTTCTCAAACCACTTGGTAGAAATATAATTAAGAGTAATTAGTCTAGAAGATGTGTATTTTTTTATTATTTTCATTCATTTTTTATGTGAATTTTTAAAGTGGATGCATCCTAAAAATTGTATCATTAAGCATGCATGTCACATAACTTGCACAAAAATAATTGAAAATGCAATTTTTTTAGTGAGTAAATAATGAAGTGTAAAATAATCCTTTTTTTTTTTTGAATTTTGATAAGAAGATCACAAGTTGTAAAGAAAAATCAATAAAAATATATCTAAGGAATACATAAACATTAGTAAAATAAACTTTTATAAAAGGGGTAAAAATTTATTCAATCAAAGATAGTTCAAGAATACAACCAATAGGAAAACAAAAATCCAGAGGCATCAAAACACATCTGATGACCAAGAGAAAAAGAGTAACAAACCACCCTACCAAGACAACCAAGGACCAATCAAGGACCACACATATCCTCCTACACCAAGTATTTTATGAGCACATTCACTGGGAAGCTGCTCCCACTCATCCACCTTCCAATTCTCCCTAAACTCAGAAACCCATTTATACAGACAATTAGCCACATTGTTCCATTCCCTAGGAATATGAACAAAGGAAACCATCTCAAGCGTGCTACATAACTAGTGAATCTGTCGCACAATAGAAGACAATTTCCAGTTCACACCATCAATGTTCTACCTATTTAATAAGTTAATCACAATTGTGAATTTGATTCACAAATGATCATGCGCCAACCAAGTGCACAGGCTTTTTCTATAGAAATAAGAATGGCTAGAGCCTCCATAAGGTTATTAGTCTAGATACCATGATACTTGGAGAAGAAGAAGAGGATAGCACTAGAGTTATTCCTCCCCACACCTCCCACACCAGTATGACTCAGATTTCCCCTAGAAGATCCATCAGTATTGATTTTCAAAATCCCAGTAGGAGGTAGAGACCATCTACCTTCTCTCTAAATTTTATTTTAGGATGTCTTCTTCCAATGGAGCAAGCCCTCATTGAATTGAGACCATTAAGACCCAGAACCATAAACACCCTAGCCTCCTCAACACCCAGAGGAGCACCAACATCATATTTAGCTGAAATAATCTCCTAAAGCATACCAAGAATATGTTATCAAACTTGCGCAACCACCAAATTTCTATCTTGGAAAATCCTACGGTTCCTCTCCAGCCAAATCTGCCAAAGAATGCACAAAGATCCCACGGTCCACACCATTTGGAGAGGGAATGATATGGAAGGGGGTCTCCATAAAGACCTCCAAAACTCAAAAAGGGATAAGTCATGCACATAGGGGTGCCTCCAAATTTCCCATCATAAATGCCAAATAATTTTGGAGAAAGAGCATTGGAAGAAAAGATGTGAAGAAGACTCCTCATTACTACCACATAGAAAACATATAGATGGCCCCTGAAAGCCCCTCTTCAAAAGATTGTCCCAAGTAATACATCTATCATGAACCACTAACCAAAGAAAAAAGTTACACTTGGGCCACGCAAACTTGTTCCAAACATATTTCCACCAATGAATTTTGTCCTCCCCATACTTCCTTCTATCCAATTCATAGTACCCAGTTGCCACCAAATAAACCCCTTAGGATTCAGGACCCAGGCCAAGACATCCCTATGTTGTAAAGAGCAACACACTCTCTCTGCTAAAATCTTACCCAGCTCATCATGATCCACATCTGAACGCCCAAGGGGCCAAAGGTGACACCCTTTCCATCTGAGCACCTCCACTTGACCCAATTATTCCACAGCTTTAAAATCACTAACTTTTGATCATCTAGCATCCAAAAAATGTGATCCCAAATTCCGTAAATGAGGATGAGAATTGAATAATGAGGGGTAACCATCCCAGAAATTAAGCCAAAAAAGAGAATCGTCCCCCTTGTGATAGATCCAAAATAGGCCTTATTTGATCAAGCTAGCACCTCTTTTAAGAGTATCCCAAATAATAGACCCCTTACCATCTAGAGGGAGCATGGAATTTCCTTTGCTATAGCACCACTCAGATATTTTTCCTTGAGGATTTTATCCCAACTTTGATCTTGACTAATACACCAATACTAGTAAAGCTTGACTACCAAAACTTGACCAGTAATGGCTGCTTGTCGAAGATCCAAGCCCCCCTATTGGATAGGCTGAAAAACACATTCCCACTTAACCAAACTCCACTTCTTGGAATCCAAACTGCCATACCAAAGGAATTGTCTAGAGAGTGCATTAAGCTCTCTAATGAAGCTTGCAAGAGAAACTTGAACCATACACCTATAGAGAGGAAGTGCTTGGACCACAACCTTAAGGAGTGTAATCCTCCTAGTAAAGGACAACCACTGACAAGTCCAATGATTGACATAACCCCTGAACTTATCCAAAATATGTTTCCAAGTCGTTCTTAGTAGAGGGGACACAGAGAGGGGAAAACCCAAATACTAAAAAGGAAGATTACCAATCTAAAATCTAAGAATGTGAGAAATCCTTGATTGAATAAGTAGAGGAGTGTTAAAGAAGAAGATAGATGATTTCCCTTCATTGATCTCCTAGCCCGAAGCAACCAAATAAATGTTTGGAGCTTGCCTGAAGTTGCTAGCTTCCCAGATTCTAGTTATACCCAAAAGGGCCATATCATCCACAAACTAAAGATGGGCATGTGGAACCAAGCCATCTCCCCAAGATTTAATACCCCTCATGTTGTTGATACTCTTCGATACTCTTATGTGTTGGTTTTGTACTTGGTTGTGATGGTGATTAGTTCACCGGATTGGTTGTGTGTGGATTCATAGTTTGGTTGGGTTGCTGCACTTGACATTACTTATAATGTTTGATGATACATTATGTGGTGATTACATTATTTGGTTATGTTATGGTTTTATTTTATAATATATATGGTGATGATGTGATTCTATACTACTATGGTTTCTGATGTGTTTGCTAGTGAGTCTTGGTGAAAGGATAGAGTGGCATCACTCGCTTGCAAGTGCCCTGCTACCCCGCAATTACCTTTCACGGTGTGTCTGCAATGGAGATTTACATGTGAATTGATGTTTGTTTCTATGCAGGATGTAGGTACAGGACATAGACTCCATCTGCTTGACAGGTCTGAGTGTGTCCCATAAACCCAATAGGTATGATATTGAAAAAGGAGTTGATAAGGAAGTGTCCCTGTCCCAAGTCTGTCACCTCGTTGTGAGTCTTACGGTGTCGTGGTTTTGACCTTGTCCTTGTTTCAATATTGTTTGTTGTTGATTATTTATTTTATTTCTGGATAGTTGTTATTTAATTTATCTTTATTTTATATGGGATTAATTGATGTCATTTTTTTGATATGATTAATTGTACGTAATTGTAATTCAGTTAAATGTTGGATTTAAATATTGTAAATTAAAAGTTTTTTAATTAATTAAAAGGTATAAATTAATTAATTTAAATAAATAATGTTTTATGATAGTTGTAAATTATCTTTTTCAAAATATTAATATTATAAAATCTAATGATAATATCATGTGAGGATAAATGTGAAAATAATGAATTTTTAATTAAATTTGTGAGATAAGTGTGATTTAAAGCAAGAAAAAGGAACCAATGCATGTTGTGGATTTTTGAAAAAAAAGAAGAGCTTTATTTATTTTTCTTTATTTTATTGTGTGAAGAAGATGTTTCTCTACACACAGGAAGGGTTTTTGGTTTCGTCTGGGAAAGAAGTATGAAGGGTTGAAGAAAATATATGTGTGTGCTTCTCTGTTAAAAATTGTTCTTTGTAAGGAAAAATATAATATTGATCAAGAAGTTAGTTGAAAGAAGGAATTGGAGAAGGAATTGCAGAGGAAGTCTATTTTTGAAAGAGGAAGAAGGGTTGTTGTGTTTGGATTCGACATCAAACGAAGGACTCCAGGTTCTTTTGATTCATTAATTCTTTTGTTTTTTGATAGTTCTGTAAGGGAAATGAAAATCATGTATGTCGTACTCGAAATTAATATCTATGTTTTGAAAGAAGGTTCTATTGTTGAAAATTTGTTTGTGTCAAACTTTTAAATCTTATGTTGAAATCTATTGAGAAACCTTATGAAACTCTCTTCAACAAATCTAGTTGTGAAACTCTTGATTGGAAATGAAAACCAATTTATTACGGGGATTAAACTTGTATGTCCAGATTTATTTTGTGTCTGGAGAAAAACCAAATTGATGTTCATATTATTTGCTTTATATTTTATGGGCATATATATATATATACATACATACACATATTTATATTTTGTCTCTTAATAAAAAATACATTTATATAGCGCAACAGATTATGGGGTTTCTGTTTTAAAAAATAATAATAATAATAATATAAAAATAAAATGAAAATATAATAATATATATATATATGTATGTTGGAGTGGTCTGTCACCATACCACCCCTACTCCCCATGGTGGATTGTGATCGGCCTCCCCACAGGAGGTATGCAAGATCATAGACTGGGGGTTTTATTTTATTAAAAGTTTTTTAATTTTGATTTTATTTAATTTGTTTTTTATGATATATATATATAATATATATGTATATATATGTAATATATATGTATATATATGTAAATATATATATGTATATATATGTATATATATATATGTATATATATATAACTATAAATTACAGTGAATTATATGGGAAATTTTTATAATGTGATTTAAATGTATGATTTTAATATATGTTTTATTTATATATAAATATATATGTATATATGCATAAAAGTGTGTATATATATATATATATAGATGGTTATTTATGCTAAAATCATGGAACAATTAGATAATGCAAAAATTTGTATGTTGGATATTTTAGTGTGATTGATTAAATTAGAAATAAACTTTGTGGTTTAAATTAAGTTGAATGTTCTCGAGTGAATTAATTTATTTATGCTTGGTGAAATTATTTTGTAATAAAATATGTTATATGGTGTTGTTTGAATTTTAGCTTATTCACGTATGTAATTATTTTCTCTTGAAATTTTTTCATTGAGTCAATTATGGTTTTCTCATAATTGGGATTATGCCTTGTGGGAAAAAACCCTTAAGTTAGTTATCCTTCTATATGAGCTTAAGTTACTTGTTAGGGACTTCCAAAGGCATGGGGAAATGATGTGTATTTATGATCTTTTAATTTGATATTTGTCCCTATGTTAGACTATAGTTGTGATCTTGAGTTTACATTTGGGGTTGTACAATTTTATGGGTGTATATTCATATGAGTTTTGGCAAGATGGTTTTTCCTTGTGGTTGTTCTATTTTGTGGTTCAATGTTCTTGTTGGTACAATTCCTTGGTATTGGACTTTTTTATGTTTGGGTTTCTAGGGAGAGTGGCTCTACATGGGCGTTGGCACACAAAGGGGTTGTCAGGATAACCCACGTTAGAGTTAGAGTAAAAAGTGATAACCTAATTAATTAATTAGGGGGTGGGTAGTAAAACATTAATAAGATAATTATGGATGCCTCGTCCGCCTATTAGGGCTTTCATAGACTAAAGGTGGGTCGAGAAGGTCGTGGTTGGCAAGATCATTGCCTCATCTCCACGAGAGGTTAACGGTTCTGCACGAGTCATCCTATGGGGTCGATGCCTAGAGAGGTTGTTAGGATAACCATAGATGTGGGCAGCACCTAGAGAAAGGAAATTAAGATAACCCATGTAGGACTGTGCAATGACACTCTCCTCTAGTATTCCCTTGAGTTGTTTTATTGCTAACCTCTGGAAGTGGTCTATTGATATGTTTTGGTGATTTATTGTTGTTATGTTTTGGGAGTGGTCTTTTGATATTATGTGTCCTTTGTGTTCTCTTGCTTCTCATGTTTGGAGTTTAGTCTTGTGTCTTTTGTTTGGATGTGCTTCGTCGGGGATCCTTCCTCATTTACTCCTAGCACGGGGGTGGTCGGGTGGAATGTGCTACACACCCCGTTGGGTCCCCTGTGATGCAGATGTACCATTCAGTGCATAGTTTGCAGATGCGGTTTGATTCAGGGTTCATATGTTACCAAATGTATATTTGTACTCCAGATGTATTTTATGTATTGATGTATCATTCCCACATGCGTTGGGAAGACTTATGATGTAATTTTTTGTATATGTGTTCACTGAGATGTACTAGCAAACTGATGTTCTATATTATCACACCATGTAAATTATTCTAGAACTACAATTTGTAAATACTTTAATGTTATGTTGTATCTGTGGAAATATGTACTTTATATTTCCATGTTTAATTTATTGTAATTTGCATGTATGGCTTTATATGGATTATTCTTATCATTTTGGTTATCATTAATGAATGTTTAAATGAAGATATGTGAATGAATGAATTACGTAATTGGAAATTGATTGTTACATCTATTAACTTTGTTACAGGATAGTTTAGGTAATTTCACCTCGTGTACCCTAGGGGACTTAGGTGTTTAATGTGTAATCATTAGCTATGTTAATTGCATTAGTAAACGTAGTGTTTAATCTTTATTTAAAAAAAAAATTGTTGCATTTTTTTTTAGTTATTCCTTTGGGGTTTGGGCGGCTAGGCATTACAACTTGGTATCAAAGCCAAGGTTGCTAACACTGGGTTCTCTGGGTAGTTTTTGTTCATTACACAACCTTTGTGTTAACTCTTGATCTCACATACCCTTAATTGATGTCCAGGATCATGCCTCGGGGTAGAGGTCATGATCGAGGAAGAGGTCAGGGTGGTGGTCATAGGGCCAACCGCCAAATTCCATCACCACTGAGTTCCCATGGGTCAAAGCATGAGGAATGACAAAGTTCTCAAAATAATCCATTAGGTGGTGGTTAGAACCCGATACAACTAGGTTTAGATGGACAATTGCAACATTTACTGGAGGAGATACTGGGTCGTTTAGGCCCTGGGCAAGTGGAAGAATAGAGGTTGGAAAGGGAAAGGGAAATTTCACCTAGACATGAAGAAATAACAGTTGATCAGGATGCAATAGTGGCAGGTCACATGAGAGACCTGTTGAGAGCATGACCTCCCACATTTGATGGCTTTGGTGGGGGTCTTGAGGCAAAGATGTAGCTGATTGACTTGGATAGATGCTTTGCTATGCATCCCTATGGCAATAATACTAGGGCTAGGTGTGCCATCATGCACCTCAGAGGCTTCGTGTCCACTTGGTGGCGGCTAGAGGAACATAAATTACATATTGACATCAACATGGTGACTTGGGAATTGTTTATGGAGAGATTCATAGCTCGTTTCCTTTCTGATCACTAGAGGCAGTGCAAAGTAGATGAATTCCATGAGTTAAGACAGATGGAAATGTTTGTGGAGCAATATAAGCATCATTTTTACGAGCTCAAACAGTATGCAGGGATTGGTAATGAAGAGGCAATGCTTGTGCAACACTTTATCAGGGGCTTGAACGCCCGAATTAGTGGTGGAGTTAGAGTCTTCAAGTTGAAGAAAATGGAGGTAGTTTTTGAGAAGGCTCGTCTTGTAGAACAAAATTTTGCAATGGCATTGGGAGGCTACACAATAGTTCAAATCGGTAGTGTTCCAGCATCAGGTTTTGGTTCTAGAGGTGGACAGCCTCAAGCTATAAGGTCTTCTAGGAATTTTCAGGCACCCTCTAAGGGTGGTTCACAACAGCAGCAACAGTCACAACCCAAACAAAATAAATTACAGTCTCAACAAGGAGACATATCTTAGAGCAGGAAGAACCGAAGTTGGCAACAAATTAGACCGGATCATTTTGAGCAGCCTGCATAGAGCACATAGTTGACACCTTCACGAGGCAATTTTCAGCAGTCGAGTGCATCATTTGGTGTCAAAGTATTTGGGTGAGGCAAAGGTTGTTTCTCTTATGGGAAACAGGGACATATTGTCAAACAATGTCCACAGAGGAGCACTTCATGTTTTAGTCAAAGACCAGCTGCTTCTGAATTGATAGTGGGGGATGCGAGTAGAGCACATAGGGTGTTTGCGGTAGTGTACAATCATTAAGCAGAACATCAGGTCACTGTAATTGAGACATTAGGTGTGTTGCATGACACTAGTATTTCCATTATGTTTGATTTTGGAGCATCTAATTCATTTATTTCCCCTTCAGTAGTAGAACAATGTAGACTGGTGGCTGCAAGGCAAGGCAATAAGTGGCAGGTCGAATTGGCCTCCAGGGCTAAGGTAGTAGTTGAGTCTCTAGTACAAGGTTGTAATTTGCAAATTGGGTCACTCATGACTACGGTGGACCTCTGAATCCTACCTCTTGGTTCTTATGATGTGGTTCTAGGTATGGATTGGTTGAGTGCCTGTCGTGCCATAATTGATTGTCGACGCAAGGCTATGCATTGTGTTGACAATATGGGTAATGAGGTTGAGATCATTGGTGTTCAGAGACCTATCTCACTACATTTGATCTCAGCCGTGCAATTAAAAAGGTGCTTCAGACAAGGTTGTCAGCTATTTGCCATGTCTGCTAATGATTTGGACTCAAAAGAGAGTCAAGGAATTTCATTGAATGACTACCCTCTTCTTAAGGAATATTCTAATGTTTTTCCAAGTGAAATTCTAGGGATGCCACCAAAGTGTGACATCGACTTCATAATCGACCTTGTCCCTGGAGCTGAGCCTATATCTCGGGCTCCATACCAGATGACAACACAGGAATTGTAGGAGCTCTGTTTGCAGTAAGAGGAACTTTTAGAAAAATGATTCATCTATCCTAGTCTTTCTCCTTAGGGAGCACTAGTTATATTTGTGAAAAAGAAGGACAATTTGCTCAGATTATGTATTGATTACAGGCAGCTTAACAAAGTAACGATCAAGAATCAATATCCTTTTCCAAGAATTGATGACTTGTTCGATCAGATAAAAGGAGCTCAAGTTTTCTCCAAGATTGATCTTAAATCTAGTTATCATTAGTTGCGTATAGCTAATTCTAATATACATAAAACTACATTTCACACTCGATACAGACATTATGAGTTCACTGTTATGTCGTTCGGGTTAACAAATGCACCATCAGTTTTTATGTGCTTAATGAATGGAGTCTTCTAAACCTATTTGGATAATTTTTTTCTTATGTTTCTCGATGGCATCTTGATTTACTCTAAATCAATGGAGGAGCATAAGGAACATCTGAGACAGGTATTACAATGCTTGAGGGACAACCAGTTGTTTGTCAATTTGGCTAAGTGTGAGTTCTACAAAGCAGAAGTGAAATATTTGGGGCACGTCATCTCAGGTGAAGGTATTGTAGTGGATCCATCAAAGATCTAGGCTATTGTTGATTGGCCAGCACCCAAGAATGTGCCAGAGATTCGTAGTTTCATGGGGTTAGCAGGCTACTATCGGTGGTTCGTACAGGGTTTTTCTAGGATCACACATCCCATTACTTTCCTTCAAAGGAAAGGGAAAATGTTCATTTGGTATGATCAGTGCCAGACAGCATTGGGGACCCTTAAGGACAAGTTGACTAGTGCACCAATATTGGCTGTGCCTGATCCTACTGGGGATTTCGTGGTGTGCACAGATGCTTTCTAGGAGGGCTTAAGAGCCATCTTGATGCAAGAAGGTCATGTAATTTCTTATGAATCCCACAAGCTCAAGGATCGTGAGCTAAATTACCCTACTCATGGATTAGAGTTAGCCATAGTGGTTCACGCCCTTGTGAGATGGAGACATTTCTTACTGGGTCATAGGTTCGAGCTTCATAGTGATCATCATAATTTGCAATACATTTTTACATAGCCAAACTTGAATGTCAGGAAAAGGAGATGGATGGAATTCCTCTGTGAATATGATTTTGAGATCAAGTATGTTTAGGGCAAGGAAAATGTAGTGGCAGATGCTTTGAGTCTATGGAGACATGAGATTTCTGTAGTGGGTCTCGAGGTTGATTTGAGGAGTCAGGAACTCGCAGCACTTCCCACAAATAGCTGGTATCAGGAAGTGAAGGCTGAAATTGAATCAGGCAGAGCTTTGGAAGGAAAGTTTGTAGGGTATTCACTGGAGTCTGATGGTATTTTGAGGTATTCGGGTCACATGTATGTGCCTTCTGCTGAGGGTCTTCATACTCTAATTATGACTGAGGCACATCGAGCTCCCTACTCTGCTCACCCGAGAGTTAAGAAGATGTATGCAGATCTTCGTACACTGTACTTTTGGGCTAGCATGAAGAGGGATATTGCAGATTTGGTGGCTAGATGTTTGGAATGTCAAAGGGTCAAGGCAAAACACCAGCATCCTGCAGGTCTTTTACAGTCGCATCTCATTCTGGAATGGAAGTGCCCGACTTAATTTCAGTAGACTTTATTGTGGGATTGCCTATGAATTCTCGACGACATGATGCTATCATGGTCATAGTTGACAGATTGACCAAGGTGGAACACTTCTCCCCTGTCCGATCATCTTACACTACTTCTTTGGTTGCTAGAATCTTCATGGAAGATATTGTTTGTCTGCATGGAATTCCGTGGAGAATCATTTCTGACAGGGACCCAGTGTTCACATCTGCATTATGGACATCATTTTAGTGTGCCTTAGGAACTCAACTGAATTTTAATTATGCCTACCATCCTGAAATAGATGGTCAGATAGAGAGGGTTAATCAGGTTCTTGAGGACATGCTTTGTATGTACGTGATGGATCAACAGTCACGTTGGGAGGATTATTTACATCTGGTGGAGTTTTTCTACAATAATGGATATCATAGCTCGATTGGTATGGCTCTCTTTCAGATGCTATATGGTCATCCCTACGAGACCCCATTAAGTTGGGACCGTCTTGAGGACAAAGTTCTCTTAGGTCCTGAAATGCTTTAGGACATGGAGTAGCAGGTAGCTCACATCAGAGAGCATCTTGAGGTAGCACAAGATAGACAGAAGAAATATGTTGATGCACATAGAGTTGATCATTAGTTCTTTGTTGGTGATCGAGTCTTTCTGAGAGTGTGACCGCAAAAGAGCCCAATTCATTATGGAAAGGGTTCCAAGCTCACGCCTCAATTTGTTGGACCATTTGAAGTTCTGGAAAGGATTGGCCCCATTGCCTATTGCCTAGCATTGTCACCCAGTCTATCACGGATTCATGATGTTTTTCATGTTTCAATTCTTAGGCCATATTATCCAGATGTTACTCACGTACTTGATTGGAATGCTCTACAAGTTGAAGACGGGCAGCTAGCACTCGAGCTCGTGGTTGTGCTATAGCAATGAAGACTCACCCTTAGGGGAAAATATATTGAACAGGTGCGGGTTCAGTGGGACCCGAATGATGAGACTTCAACGACATGGGAGGACGCATCCCGTATTAGAGAGGCTTACCCATATTTATTTAGTGGCTTCCAGGAGTAAGCCATGTTCATGGGGGGGAGGATGTAATACCACTCATGTTGTTGATACTCTTCGATACTCTTATGTGTTGGTTTTGTACTTGGTTGTGATGGTGATTAGTTCACTAGATTGGTTGTGTGTGGATTCATAGTTTGGTTGGGTTGTTGCACTAGACATTACTTATAATGTTTGATGATACATTATGTGGTGATTACATTATTTGGTTATGCTATGGTTTTCTTTTATAATATATATGGTGATGATGCGATTCTATACTACTATGGTTTCTGATGTGTTTGCTAGTGAGTCTTGGTGAAAGGACGGAGTGGCATCACTCGCTTGTGAGTGCCCTACTACCCCGTGATTACCTTTCACGGTGTGCCTACAATGGAGATTTACATGCAACTTGACATTTTTTTCTATGCAGGATGCAGGTACAAGACACTAACTCCACCTGCTTGACAGGTCTAAGCGTGTCCCATAAACCCAACGGGTATGATGTTGAAAAAGGAGTTGATAAGGAAGTGTCCCTATTCCAAGTCCGTCACCTCATTGTGAGTCTTACGATGTCGTGGTTTTGACCTTGTCCTTGTTTCAATATTGTTTGTTGTTGATTATTTATTTTATTTGTGGATAGTTGTTATTTAATTTATCTTTATTTTATATGGGATTAATTAATGTTATTTTGTTGATATGATTAATTGTAGGTAGTTGTAATTCAGTTAAATGTTGGATTTAAATATTGTAAATTAAAAGTTATTTAATTAATTAAAAGGTATAAATTAATTAATTTAAATAAATAATGTTTTATGATAATTGTAAATTATCTTTATCAAAATATTAATTTTATAAAATCTAATGATAATATCATGTGAGGATAAATGTGAAAATAATGAATTTTTAATTAAATTTGTGAGATAAGTGTGAGCTTTTAAAGCAAGAAAAAGGAACCACTACATGTGGATTTTTGAAAAAAAAGAAGAGCTTTATTTATTTTTCTTTATTTTATTGTGTGAAGAAGTTTCTCTACACACAGGAAGGGATTTTGGTTTTGTTTGGGAAAGAAGAAGTAAGAAGGGTTGAAGAAAATATATGTGTGTGCTTCTCTATTAAAAATTGTTCTTTTTAAGGAAAAATATAATATTGATCCAGAAGTTAGCTAAAAGAAGGAATTGGAGAAAGAATTGGAGAGGAAGTCTATTTTTGAATGAGGAAGAATGGTTGACGTGTTTGGATTCAACATCAAATGAAGGACTCCAGGTTCTTTCGATTCATTAATTCTTTTGTTTTTTGATAGTTATGTAAGGGAAATGAAAATCATGTCTACCATACTTTAAATTAATATCTATGTTTTGAAAGAAGGTTTTGTTATTGAAAATTTGTTTGTGTCAAACTTTTAAATCTTCTATTGAAATCTATTAAGAAACCTTCTGAAACTCTCTTCAACAAATCTAGTTGTGAAACTCTTGATTGGAAATGAAAACCAATTTATTATGGGGATTAAACTTGTATGCCCAGATTTATTTTCTATTTGGAGAAAAACTGGGCTAATGTTCATATTATTTAGTTTATATTTTATGGGAAATCATATATATATATGGGCAAATATATATATATATATGGGAAAATATATATATATATATATATACATACACATGTTTATATTTTTTCTCTTAATAAAAAATACATTTATATAGTACAACAGATTCTAGGGTTTTTGTTTTAAAATAATAATAATAATAATAATATGAAAATAAAATAAAAATATAATAAAATATATTAAAAAAAATATGTATGTTGGGGGCGGAAGTGGTCGGTTGTTGCCGTACCACCCCACTCCCCATGGTGGACTATGCCCAGCCACCACAGACTGCGCACAATAGTCAATGGTTGTTGGGCACAACCATGTGGGGGTTGTGGCCTCCCCACAAGGAGGTACGTAGTACCATAGATTGCGTGGGGTTTGCTTTTATTAAAAGTTTTTTTAAAATTTTGATTTTATTTAATTTTGTTTTTTATGATATATATATAACTATATATGTATATATATGTATATATATGTATATATATGTATATATGTATATATGTATATATGTATGTATATATATAGTTGTAAATTATAGTGAATTATATGGGAAATTTTTATAATGTGATTTAAATGTATGATTTTAATATATGTTTTATTTATATATAAATATATATGTATATATATGTATATACGCGTAAAAGCGTATATATATATATATATATATATATGGTTATTTATGATGAAATCATGGAACAATTAGATAATGTTAAAATTTGTATGTTGGATATTTTAGTGTAATCAATTAAATTAGAAATAAACTTTGTGGTTTAAATTAAGTTGAATGTTCTCGAGTGAATTAATTTATTTATTCTTGGTGAAATTATTTTGTAATGAAATATGTTATATGGTGTTGTTTGAATTTTAGCTTATTCGCGTATGTAATTATTTTCTCTTGAAATTTTCGTTGAGTCAATTATGGTTTTCTCTTAATTGGGATTATGCCTTGTGGGAAAAAACCCTTAAGTTAGGTATCCTTCTATATGAGCTTAAGTTACTTGTTAGGGACTTCCAGAGGCATGGGGAAATGATGTGTATTTATGATCTTTTAATTTGATATTTGTCCCTATGTTAGACTATAATTGTGATCTTGAGTTTACATTTGGGGTTGTACCATTTTATGGGTGTATATCCGTATGAGTTTTGGCGAGATATTTTTTCCTCATGGTTGTTATATTTTGTGGTTCAATGTTCTTGTTGGTACAATTCCTTAGTATTGGATTTTTTTATGTTTGGGTTTCTAGGGAGAGTGGCTCTATGTGGGCGTCGGCACACAAAGGGGTTGTCAAGATAACCCACATTGGAGTTAGAGTAAAAAGTGATAACCTAATTAATTAATTAGGGGGTGGGTAGTAAAACATCAATAAGATAATTATCGATGCCTTGTCCACCTATTAGGGATTTCATAGACTAAAGGTGGGTCGAGAAGGCCATGGTTGGCAAGATCATTGCCTCATCTCCACGAGAGGTTAACGGTCTGCACGAGTCACCCTATGGGGTCGACGCCTAAAGAGGCTGTCAGGATAACCATAGATGGGGTGGGGCCTAGAGAAAGGCAATGAGGATAACCCATGTAGAATTGTGCGATGACACTCTCCTCTATTATTCCCTTGAGTTGTCTTATTGCTAACCTCTGGAAGTGGTCTATTGATATGTTTTGGTGATTTATTGTTGTTATGTTTTGGGAGTGGTCTTTTGATATTATGTGTCCTTTGTGTTCTCTTTCTTCTCATGTCTGGAGTTTAGTCTTGAGTCTTCTGTTTGGATGTGCTTGGTTAGGGATCCTTCCTCATTTACTCCTAGCACGGGGGCGGTCGGGTGGAACGTGCTACGCACCTCGTTGGGTCCCATGTGATGTAGTTGTACCATTCAGTGCAGAGTTTGCAGATGCAGTTTGATCTAGGGTTCCAAATGATCCAATCCACCCCTCTTCTCCTCAAGACTAAGAATAGAATTAAAATCCCCAGCCACACCCCAAGGAAACAAAGTAGCTAAATATCTCACATACCTTATATGATCCCACAAATGAGCCTTACCAGGAAGATCAGTAGGAGTGTAGACATTGGAAAACAACGTAATTTATTCATATTCAAAACTCAAAGCTACCATGGATAGAGAAGATATACTCACAATCCACCACAAGGGGGAGATCTTTTTCTTGTCCCAGAAGCAAACAATCCCACCAGCACTACCCTATGTGCCAATACATTGACAATGACCATGCCACCAAAGCTTGGATTAAATATTCTCCATACCCTCTATAGATAGCTTAGATTCTTGGATGAAAACAACATTAGGGGAATGAGCCTTAATCATTTCCCAAACAACCTTTTGATGAGGGATGTTCAAACCCCTCACATTCCAAGAGAGAACAATCATTTATGGGGTTCGGAAAAATGGGATTCAAGAGGTTTAACAGAACCTGACTCCACCAAATTCTCACCCATTATCTTGATCTTGTCTTGTTCTTTCTTCCTCCCAGCCTTGGAAAACTTATCTAAGTTCCCCTTCTTAAATTTTTTCTGGTGAAGACCCAAAGAAGAAGAAACTAGGAGACTCTTACCTAAATCTTGATTTGTACCCAAAGAATGTGAATCCATACAATTAGTAGGTGGGATAGAACCCCCCTCCAAGCCCATTGGAATGATTTGTAGCATTGAAGAATCTGAGATCTGACCAAGAGGTACCATAGCACCTAACTCCACACTAAGAATGCCACTCTCATCCTTATGTGAAGCCAACTACTCCACCTCACAGACCTTATCAATGGAAGTACCCTTATTCAGCATCATCACTTATTGGTCCAAATCTTCAAGGGCCTCAAAACAGTTTAAACTTGCATCCTCCTACCTATCCTTAAGGGTTATTTTTTTGCCTCTTCCCTTATTGTGAGATTTCACTATAATAAAACCCTCCTTATCAGTTTCCCCCTTAGAAATAGGGGCTTTTCCTTTCTCCTTCAAGGGTTCTAAATGAGGAGGCATCCTAGTAGAAACCCACCAAAAGAAGAACCAAAGACTTTAATTTTAGGACACTTTTGCTACAAGTGACCATATGCATGACAAATTTTTTATCAAAAAGGAAGAGTCTCTTAGTCTAATTGTTGAATCCATAAAATAGACCCAACTTTGAGTTCCAGTGAGTTAGGTAATGGGTTGTTTGGATCAATCTCCACACAAATACAAGCCAAAGAAAGATCCCTCCACTCCAATGTATGTTATGAAGGCCCCATCAACTTGCCAAGCAAAAGTGCAATACTATGCAAAATATCGTTCCTCCAATATTCAATTGGAAGCCAAGGTAGTCTCACCTAGACCAAAACACATGATGAAAGATCTTCAACCAGATTAAATCCAATGTGCCAAGGTTTCAAGAATAGCCCCACTTGATTGTAAAAGTAGGGCCCTCCTTCAAAATCCTTGTTTTGATCTGCAATACATGAAAAAACTACAATGAAATAATCATTTGCCACTTGCAAAACCTCCATGTCTCCCTCTAGGTTCTAGGTACAATGGGCCCAATAATCTGGAAATAGGAGAGAAACCCTGATTCCCATGAAATTACAAATTAGAGCATGATCCCTCCAATACGCAACATCCTCAACAATGTGATTCAGGTTGGATGACTAAAACTAAGTGAGTCTCGCTCTTAGCCAAGCACCCATTCACTTTTGAAATATGAGATAAGCCACCATGTGATGAGCCCACACCATTTGAAACATTAGTCTTGAAATCAGTAGCCATAGCCTCACTAGAATAATCCACCTCCATAACAACATCAAAGAAAGACATGGCAGTAGAGCCAGAATGAATGGCCTCTGGATCCATAAGCAACCAAAAACTTGAGCACCAAAAATAAAACCCAAACCCCAAAGCAGCACAAAGAACAAAAAACCAAGACAAAGGAAGTGCCCCCCCCCCAAATAGCAAAAAAAAACCCACCCCAAAGTGAAAAATACCTTGCACCAAGCACAATATCTCCCCACGACACATGCAACAAGCCTCCTTCACATGCAGGTTGTGGCCAAGAAAGTTGTGAACCTTCAACTTGGAACCCGCACGCCTTAACAAAACATCCTTGTCATAGCTCGTAAAATAAAATAAACTAAATATGTTAATTTATTCTAAATAAAAAATATGGTTAGAAAGCTAAGAAGACATGCAATATTTTGGTGATATTTTTTGTCAAATTATTGTAAAATGAGTAAATTTGATTATGTTAAAGTTAAAATAGGCTATTGAAGTTAAAAAAAACAAATGAAATGGGGGAATTTAGAATCCCAACCTTTAGGCTTATTATCAAAAGTTGTTTCATATTAAAAAGGATGGGAATTTTTTTTAGTAAAAAATGCGAGCGCATTACATAAATTATGTGACATGAGCATGTTACATAACACACTTGTGTTTTCACAATGTAAGTAAATTATGTAACATGAGCATGTTACATAGAACACTTGTGTTCATAATGTAAGAAAATTATGTAACATGAGCATGTTACATAACACACTTGTTTTTTCACAATGTAATTACATTTTTTGGAACATGAAACATGATCATGTTTTATATACCACAAAATGTGATTACATTTTGTGGAACATAAAAAATCACATTATTTTTGCATTTCAATAACACGAGTGTGTTTAACCAAAATCACTCATTTTCTAACTTTCTTTTCCCCCATTTTGGTATGCATACCCCACCATGGCACTATTTATTGTCTATATTGTCTATGGGACATAAAACATAATCACATTATTTTTGCATTTCAATAGCACTAGTGTGTTTAGCCAAAATCACTCATTTTGTAACTTTTTGTCCCCCATTTTGGTGTGCATACCACTCGACAATACTATTTATTATCTACACTGCTTAAGGTATTTGTAATATTGACTTCCAAAAAGTATTCATCAAATAATTTTTCAAGATCTCATTATTTCCTAATTTTCTTGTGTAAATTTAATATAAGGTGCAATTTATATCGCACCAACATTTCAATACTAGGGGGTGATCCCACAATATTGGTTTACAATTTTTGGCCAAACTGGACACTGAAATATTTTTTTCTAACCAAATCTTCACTTTCAGGAAACTATAGCGGCTAAACTATGAGGAATTTGAAGATGATGCAAACTATGTGACATTTTATCTGTAGATTCTAAATATATTTTTTTCAAAAATTTTGGAATCAGATTGCACTTCTTTTTCTATCTCCTTTGAAAACTAGTTTTTTTCAAAAAACAACATTTTTAAGGAGTGACGCTCATCATATAACACAACTTTTTTTCCATGAAGGATAAAATTCTAATTCTTTCGAATTTAGATTTGTAACTCTGATATCTAGTGCTTCCAATTGGTTAGATAGTGTTTTATTGAATTTTCTTTCTTTCATCAAGTTTCAAAGTCAAACCAATTACAATTCAGACATAGGCGGACTATATAACACATAACTTTTTTTGTATGTATCGAAATTCTTTTTTTTTGTTGGATCAAGGACTTCAATATCTGGTGCACTCATATTTTTCATTTTTTTTGATAACCTGCTATTTTTCCACATGTGCAAAACAAAGAGCTTGATTTTCGATGAAAAACCTATGTTTAATCAAAATAAAAAAACAAATACATAATAAAACAGTTGTCAATTAGATTTTCACCCTGTTGAATGCAAGATTCAGCAATCTACTGAAACATGGAAACCTTCTTCAGATGTGGGTGATCTGAATGAAGAAGGAATCTCCAGAGTGAGTTGGTTCTCTGAATGATAAATTTTACTCTAAGATATTCTGAGGGAAAAGGGATAGAAGGATGGACTAAAATTAAAACTTAAAAACTACTAATGATTAACTTATTATTTCTGAAAGAAACCAAATTTTTCCACTCACAACAATTTATCTATTACAATAGTTCTCACAATCTCATCAATACATGATTTCATCAATAATTCATATGAAGATTCACGGACATCGAATACATCATACAACCTAAAAACATGAAATCCTGTGTAGAAAACTCATAAAAGTAGGACATTAAGGCTTCAAATTTGAAAACACAAAGGCATCAAACTGTTGTTACTAGTCTTGAGACAAGAAAATGGAAAGAACTCTGCTGTATTACTGAAACTGAAAGAGTGTCTATCTGAAACTGAGTACAAAAAGATTCACAAACTCAAAAATGTGTATGAGCAGGAATTGAAATCTAAACTAAGAAGGAGAGACAAAAAGACTAAGTCTTTTCAAAATATATCTCTCAAGAAACCCTAATTCGAGCTCACAAAGAAGCTCAAGGAAAAAAGCTTTAAACTATCTCAAAAACTACATAAAAGTAGAAAAAAGCATATTGCTTTTATGATCAAACTATCAAGCCTTTAAAAAATAGGTTGAATCTGCTTTAAAAGCCAGAAAAACACCTTATCTCTCCAAGATAAAGCTCAAACTCGACCAAGAGGAAAAGTCAACAAAAATCTGCTAAAAATAGCAAGAAATCATAAAATAATTTATAAGAGATTGCTTTACGATTCTGCTTTATAGATTGCAGATTTTACAATTTATCTATTTTTTGCAACTAAAGATTATAAAATCTTTTGCAAAAAGAATTACATCTTAATTCGCCATTACAATGCTTTGTTTTTTCTTAAAAAATCATAAAAATATCAAGACAACTCTACTCATTGGTATCCCTAATTGATTTCTTCAGAATCAATTCAAAAAGAAAAAACCCTAAGTGTCAAATGTGTAATGATATTACAACCCATATTTGATTTCTCACTAAATCACTAAAAATAGGGTTTTCTAGTCTTCAATTCACTAAGGCACAAATGTAAATGTAACTCAAGCCTTAAAGACTTCACACATAGCCGACCTAGGCATATGAATTTTCAGCCCTCTTCAAATATTAAACTTCAAACTTTAATAAATCACAATGCAGAATAACCCTAATTCGAATTAACACACATGCTATTGAAAAACATGAATATTCCAGATAATTATGATGTTAGCTCGAATTAGGGCATGAACAAAACAAGATCAAACCCTAAAATGATTCATTTTGCAATTATCACTTTGAAAAAATTGGTCTCTGGCTGAAAGGAGTGCCGCCATGATTGAGTTGAATCTATAGCTTATGTGTTTTGAGAACTTCATCTTCTTCTTTAGAAAGTTGAGCTCCTCAATTGGTAAGCTTGATATGTTTGTTATTGTAGCTCTTACTCCATTCTTGAAGTCATAAGGGTTACTAAGGTCTCAGCCTACTCATAGTTGTTTTTCTAACTTCCTTTACCTTCCTATGCTTTGTTCCTCTTGGCCGATATGAGCTTGAACTCGAGCCTTGTCTGAAGTCCCATGAGAAAACTTGCTCACAGATTATTGCTTTTGTTGTGCACAGGGTAAGCTATTTGTTCATAGCTTCTATGGCTTTTCATTTTTTATCATTCTGGCTTTACGGCCGCAACCAAGACAGCCTCTAATACCTTTGCTTTATATTTTTTGTGCTCATTTGAAAGAGCTTGAAATCTAAGCTTGGATCTTTGTGTTTTCCTCTGTATGCCATGGCGAAAACCTTCAGGCTTGGAGCTTTTGTGAATGTTCTGGCCACGGCCTCTATGTTCTCCTTTGAGCAGGAAATGGTGAGTTTCTTCACTATCACGTATTTCTTCCTTACTGGTATTTCTCCTCAAACAAAAAGCTTGAAAACTTCTCCTTCGCTTAAGATTCTATGGCCATGTACAAGCCACACCATGTATATCTTAGAAAAGCATTTTTTTTGGAGCTTTTGGCTCGACCCAAAATAGGGATTTCACACTTTTGTATTCTTGAGGATGAATCCTGTCATGGGTATCACGAGATTTGAATGAAAATTGTATTTCCACTCTGAAGCTCAGACCAAGGAAAGAATTCCATCTTGTACTTATTTTATTTCTCTGCAAAAATCCTCATACGGGTTGATGAAACAAATTATTTTGTTGCTCTGACGAAAAATGCCCATATGGGTGGCTGGAAAACGGTGAAAATTTGTACCTTTACTTGAAACCCCAACGTGGGTATTTTCTATCTATTGTATCATTTGATTTTAGAAACAAAAACCCATGTGGGTGTATGGAAAAAAAACTCTGTATATTCATTTGTATTTAGTTTATGGGCTCGACCCAAAAAACCAGTTGTCTATTTCACACTTCTGAAACAAAAAGCGATATGGGTATTTGTAATTTCTAAAGAAAATATACTCCCTTTTGTATTCCAACTTCGATTTAGTTGCAAAATTTAAACATGGCATTCATATCATTTACTTCTTAGCATAAAGGTGTTCTTAAAATAAAGAAAACTTCTCTTTTAATTCCTTGAAAATTGGGTTTGAACTACCTTCTTATTTCTGCATTTATGGAACATATTTCTAAAACCCTCACCATATGAGTTCAGTTGTAATATAAAAAGTTAGTACATTTCAATACTTGTGTAAAACTGGGCTCCCTTAGCATTCGAATTCTTTACTTTCAAAACATACTCCTGTATTTGTCTCTTTGTGAAGAGAAGTATCTTAGAATCTACTACTGATGAACACCCTCCATAGGTCCACGAAATGTTGGAACTGTAACTTTTGTTCACATTTTAAATTTTCATCCTCAGGCTATTTCCTTCTTGCACACTGAATTCCTTTTGACCTTCGATTAGATTCCTTTATTCCACCATGCAACAACTCTTGCTTTCTATCCTTGGGCTTCACATTTGGTAATGAAAATAGTTAATGAGCTCGCTTTTGTTTAGTGACCACACATACCCTAATAGAACAATGGCATCAATACTCTTCAGACCACTATGATGATGTCTCTTTATTGACTGATTATTTTAGTGCATTTCTAGTGCACGATTAACATTTTAGAAACACCTTATGTTAAGAACTACCATCATTTCTTGTCATTCTAGAACAAATATTTCCACATTATAATTCTCAATGTTGTATTTACTTATCAGCCAACCTAGAACTGACTGCTCATTACTATTTGAATGCAATATCTATTCCCTCATACTCTTGGGCTTCGACCTGGCACTCTTCATGCATTTTTATGCTCCACTTAATAAAATGTTCTATAAATATGTGCTCTTTTAAGATGAAAATTGAAACAAATCCCTTCATTAAGGCATAATGTATGCCTTTTCACTGTCCTTGGTTTGGAAAAGAAAACTGATGAACCAAACCTGACATATGGTCATGACGAACAAATAACACAGAATGTGAACTATACAACAATGTTTGACATAATGTACTCAATTGAATTAATTGAGCGAGTTAAACTCATTGTTCACTTGTAGCTTTCAGAAAGCATTCCACCCGATTGTTATGAATGCACAGTTGGTTTAATAGCTTGATAAATAACTATGCTTTACTCTTTCAATTGTATATCACTCCTTTTCTTGATGAATATGATGATGTAATCTTTAAATCAGCCTGTTTATAATGAATAGGGTAGCATGCCGAGCTCTACCCTTATGGAAGCCCATTTTTCTCCACATGCTTGGTCTTCGAATAATGATCAACTTTGTGACTTTACCTATACCTGCACAAGGAAAC
Source organism: Sequoia sempervirens (assembly GCA_007258455.2). Lineage (NCBI taxonomy): Eukaryota > Viridiplantae > Streptophyta > Pinopsida > Cupressales > Cupressaceae > Sequoia > Sequoia sempervirens. Next base: position 16,622 of record VDFB02079206.1, on the reverse strand, counting down.
AAACAATGTTAGCATAAAAAACAAGATACAATGATCATATTGTTGTTTCTCCTTCAGCTCATTTCTTCTGTACTTTTTGTGATTGTTTCAATGTATGATTGATAGTAGGCTACACTATTGTTGGTGATTCATGTAGGTATCTTCATAATCAGAGCCTCTGACATCTCCCTCCTTTCTCTTAAAGGTTGACGGAGCTCGAGAAGACAAAGGTTCACCATTCATCGTCAACCATCAGCCAAAACAGGCAATGATGATTATGTCATTTACTTATGTGAATTTTTCTTTCGCATCTTCCATAGTGTAGTGTACTATTAATGGTGCATTGTGATAGTCACATCCATGGCTTGTGTGGATATTTGATTTCATCTTTATGCTTTTCATTTGAAAAGAAAATGCATTTCAATGCAATGTTGTAATATCATTCTGATTCTCGCAATCAAATGAAGCTATGTAAATATGAATCTTTTCATGAAATAAATGAAAGCATTTAAAAATGCTCTGTTGTTTATATGCTCAATTTTGTACTTACTTTAATTCTAGAATATTTGAATAGCACACTGAAATTTAGATTCTTCCTTTAAATGCACAACTGTCACCTGATGAATAATGATAAAAAATGCAAACAACATTTAAACATAATCTGCAATTTCACCTTAAGATAAAACAATGTTCTGCCAGCTCCACCAATCGAGCTGTGGAAAAAAATTGGTAACAAAAACCAAAAACATATTAAAATTATATTTTTTGGATAGCTCATTCTAAGGACTACCATCATCCAGTTGGGTCTGTGAAGTCTCCTCCATTTTCATCCTCAACTCGAGCTTTGAAGGGAAAAATTCTGATGTTTTTATGTGCCAGAGAGTGGGAAGGTGGGAAGGGTTCATTTGAACCCCCTTTCAGAAAGGGTTTCCTTTGGTTATTTTGGTGGGAATGGTGGGAAGTTCATTGAATGGATTCGCTCAAACCATGGTTCATTCGAACCCTCTTTTGGTTCATTCGAACCTATTAGTTTGTTTGAACCCAAAAAACAATTTTTTTTGGCATGGGGTCATTTTTTTCAACTTTTCCTTCCTCACTCCAATTGTAAACCACTTTTGTGGGTTCACCCTAGGAGTAGAAGTTTACTTATTTTTTAAATGGGCCTTGAATAGGGGAAAATGGAGCAAGATAGGGCTTTCACTATTATGCTAGATCCACCAAGTGGAGTGGAGAATCTAAGTGTATTGGACCTAAGTCAAGGTAGTGAAGTGGATTGGGTTTTAAAATCTCAATGTTGAGTAGCCAATAGTAGGTTCTTAGTGATTATGTGGGATAGCAACACCTATCATCTATGTTCATACCACTTGCAAATATTATACACCTATTGAATTTCATAGTACCCTTTAGATGCACCTAATAGGATTTTTTGTGTATAGCCTCTATCGAGTATAAGGGTACCTCATGAGTGAACAAAATTTTTCCATAAAGGATCATTTTCATTTGATGCCAATGATGTCAACCCAAATATTTGATAACATGAAACTTGCAACAAGATTTTTATAAGTGATGTAAAAGGACACAGCAGTTTTGTAAATTATATATATTCCTACATAAGTGATATAATCAAGCAAAGAGGGTGAAAAATACATTCTAGGGATGAACTTAGAACCTTAGAAATTTTACATTTGTTCCTAGTTGATTTAAGCCTTTTGAATTGAATGAATAAATCTATTCTTTCTAGGATTCTCTTAATAAACTTTGATAATAATTCAAATATTTAATATTATGTTGAAACTAGTACAATAATTAACAAAATTAGGAATCTTTTACAAAACCCAAAACCTTCCACAAGCAAGTATTACAACAAAAATTAGGTATTGTCAAATGATTGCTACAAATGCACATATAGACTCTTAATCATATAGGTAAGGATAGGGAAGGTGGTAGGTATGTTCCTCAGATGTGATAGTGATTCATGTTGTGCACATACATGTCTTAAGACCAAATTTAAGATTCCCTAAGTAAACTAAACATGCCAAGTGTGAACAAGTTAGAAAACTAAATTAGAATAGGAAAATGCATCTCTCGTTTAATATTGAAAAACCAACACCAACATTTTCCCAATGTAAATAAGATGTTCAATATTTAAAAAATATTAATAAATAAAATATAAAACATGAAAAAATAAATAAAAAAATAATGACCTCAAGTAGCATCTTGATGTACACTTAACAATTAATTATGGCACCACCAAAAGGACCTACACAAATAAAAAAATATTCTCTTTGCATGCAATTGTCAACAACAAACTTCTCCAAGATTTAGACCACATCTACAATTTGCATAAGCACACCATCCTTTAAAAACTATAGCAACTCAAGATAACACTTAAATTTTTTTCATTTGTACCAACATATTTGTTGATTCTAATGCCATTTATTTCATTTGGGGGAACAAATTGTAATTGAGATTGTAAAATCCATAGTATTTTAAAGGACTCTAAATTTCAATGTGTAGGGTGAGTGCTTGTATTATAATGATAGTTATCTCAATATCATTATCATCTTCTCTAGTGAGATCAACTAAGTCCTTGTATAAATTCACACTCAATGTAGTTATGTGTATGGTTACCAAACTGAATAGGGAAATTAACCCTAAAATACCTTTTATGTGGTGCCTAAGTCCTAATCAAATACTTTCATAGCTCTCTAACCTTGGTCAGTCAATTGATATTTGCATGTAGCTTATCTTGAACATTCAAAATATTGAGAGGGGAGGGGGTGAATTAGTATTCTATTAAACTTTTGAACATACCTGAAATGTCAAAAATTGTTGCTCTATGTTTTAGGAGATAGAACCACCAATTTCCTACAAGTTTCATTCAAGGAAACCTTATATATCTCAATATAGGGATGGAAATAAGGGAAATATATCTACAATAAGGTGTCCTAAGGGTATGATTAAAGACTAAAATGGGGTTCACGACCAAGCAAAGGCTTGGAAAGACAAGTAACATGCAAAACCTAATGATATGACCTAGAAAATGAACTCAAATCAGAATAGCAAACTAGAGATAAACAAAAGTGCACCTAGAAAACTAAAGATGCTTGAAACAAGGTCAGAATTCCTAAATATTTGACTTTTAAAGCACACTGGGACTCATACGCTAGTAGGGGCGATTTAGTCCTAGATTAGGGTTTTTGACATAAACTATAATCTAGAACTAGAAAATCAAGATCTGGTAGAAATGTCTAAATTATGGTATACTAGGACTCATACGCCAAAAGTGGTGATTTATTCCCAGTATCAGGGTTGATCTAAAACTTTGATGTCCTCTAGTGGTCTCATGTAGCTTCTCTTCTATCAAATCTTTGTGTCTGAAACATTGAGTTGTAACCTATAGGTGACTTTCTGTGATCTTGCAATGTAGATGACAACTTTGACAACTTTGCAATCTTGACAACTTTCTCCAATATTACTCTTCAATGGATCTTCAACCTAGATCTAAAAATCACACATCAAAGAGAGGGAAAAAATGTTGTTTTGTTAGTGGATAGGGGTTTGCCTTGGTCAAACCCTGTTTTGGCAATCAAACCTTGAAATGAATAGAAATAGAATGAAGGAATGATGAATGAACAAATAGGCTATGTTGCAACTCACCAAATCCTTGAACAAAAGGCTACAATCTTGTATGTAATGGCTAGCATGAATGTGGATCTTGAATCTTGATTGTATTCTATGTATCTTGACTTGAAATCTTGCTTGAATCATAAGAACCTACATCATAAATGTTAGCTCAAAAACAAACATGATGCATGATGAATTTGACATGATGCTTGATTCTTGAATAATGCTCCAAAATGCTTGAAAATCACTCTTGAATGCTCTTGTAATCATAAACTTGCTAGAATGCTTGATCTCAAAAAGTGCTAGGATAAAATATGTGAAATAACCTTATATTTATACTTGTTTATGCCAAATTTTCCAAAATTACAACACTACAAGCCTGTAGAAGTTGTCAAAACCAAATTTAGAGTCCAAGAACACATGCATGCAAAGAGATACCTGTCACAAGGAAGAGAATGGAGAAAAAAGCAAGAGAGGGTTTGAAGCTCTGTAATATGAAAGATGTATCAATCAGAGAGAGTTATAAAATACAATGATCAATCCTTATAAAAGGAGATTGTGCAACCCTAAAGAAACCCTAATAGGTAGACATTTAATAATTAATATAATTATTAAATGTCACAATATGCAAACTAAAGTGAAATCTTAAGAGAGGAATAAAGGTAACTTAATTAACATAATTAAGTTAAAACCTTTACTCTAACAAAGCTGACATCAAATCTAGGAGAATAAAATATAACCAAGAATTTGAATTTAAAATAGGTCCAAGCTAAGCAGGACTCATATGCCAGTTGGAGTGTATGAGTCCTAGTAGGCTAAGCTTGAGACACAAGTTTCAATAAATGTTTAGTTTAATGCCAAATTCAGGTTTAAGCCTCGAAACTTAGGCAGGAACCATACGCCCAAGGTGGCGTATGAGTCCCAGATCACTAAATCTAGGCCATACAAACCAAAATCATTAAATTATGATTAGTCATTTGATAAGTGTTAGGATTATCCTTAGAAAGATGCATTAATTAAGGCTTGTGGATGCAAAATAGGACCAAATAAGGCATATAGAAGCCCAATTTTAGCAGGGAGGGCCCAAACAAGTGTGAAAATGTAAAGGGATACATTTTTCTACACTAAATTTAGCCCCCACTTTAGTGAGAGGAGAAACTTGCTTCAAACTCACACTAAAGTAGACAAACTCACAACAAGAGGGGTCCAAATGTACCAATGCTAGTAAGATAGGATGACAACGATCAAGAGGGTTGTGCAAGCCCCCAAGATCAAGATCCTATGGCAAACCAACATAGGCACAAAATAACACACATGTAAATGATGTAAGGAGCAACAACAAGGAACAAGCATACACAGCCAAAGACATAAAGAAGAAAGAAAATAAAAACAAAAAAAGGGGTGGATCAAGCTTTGATCATTTGTCTTGCATGTTGTGGATTAGATATAAGTTATTTTTCCAAAAATGTTTACAAGTGGAACACGATGTCCACTATGCAAACCAACACATGCTCACAAGGGCTAATGGAACCTTAGGCCATCCACTAGGTGAGCCCCAAGCGAGACACATACACACGCGGGCGGTATACGCTCACATAGACAAGAAAGTGGCCATGGGAAAGTCAAACCTAAGTTCGGCTCCCATACGTACAACCATACCAAAGCTATACCTCCTAATAACTTTGATAATGTGCCACACAATATGAACAATTAGATTCATGAGGCAAGGAAAGCCTTGTATGCTTCACACCCATGAATAAACAAGATGGTTCCATAGGCAAGCAAAGTGTGTTATGCAAGGTGGCCATATAACCAATATTGTAAATGCAAAGGGTAGTGTAAGGTATGTTCAAAGTAGTTTTTCTTAGTTCATGTAAAGTCTTAACTTAGGGAACATCATGCCTAATGTCTCCAAGAGAGGACCAATCAAAGAATAGAAGATTCACAACTTAGGAGATGCAGTGTGTCGCATCAAACCACTAAGAGGAATATAATATGCTAAGAGAGATCACGCTCTTGAAGGACATCACACCCAATGTCACCAAAAAGTGAAAGACACATCGCATGAAGTAATAATATTACGCAATGAAACATGAAAGAATAATGCCAATGTATGCCCCCACTTTAAAGAAATTGATAAACACCATGTTGTGAGAAATTACTTTAAAGTAGCAAATGATCAATGCTAACAATAAAGAGGACATGAGAGCTTACTTGAAAATCCCTATGCCAAGTCATATGTTTCCAAATGAAGCTATATCATGAAAATGGGGTGCCCAGGCAAAATGAAATCCCAAAATAACACACAAGAGATCCACAGATTTGTGGTCAGTATATCTTTGCTAAAATGCTTGTAGAGAGCTTGGAACTGTCATCATTCCCCAAATACTCATGGAATTGGAAGAATGACACAAAGAGAGCAAAAACAAAGAAAAACCTTTTCTAGGGTCAACATGGAAGAGACCTAAATGTCTCGACACCTTGCATCATCCCCAAAAGGAAAACATAAGAAAAAGAAAAGATAAAGGAAAAGCTTTTGGGTTAACATGGAAGAGACCTAAATATCTCGATGCCTTGTGTTATCCCTAAAAGGAAAACAAAAGACAAAGAAAATTTTTACAACATAGAGAGGAATGTAGGTACATATAGAGGAATTTCACAAAGAGAGAGAGAGAGAGACATCAAACATAACAATATTGGGAGATCACATTACGCACATGAAATCACACATATAACATGAAAAATAAATAAAAGCAAGACTAGTAAGGCACATGCGATTCAACCTCTAGCAGGTCGTATGCATCCCAATCTTGTTCATCGTGTACGAAAGGCAGACAACTAGCCAAAGGTACAACAATGAGTGTAGTACTAGGGTCATCACCAAATTCAAAGCTCTTCTTGGGATAATTAGCATTTAAGCTCATAGAAGAGGAAAACAATGTATTCAATTCATTATGCACTTCTTTGTCAATTTTAGCAACCTCATCACCGTCATCTAGGTTAATCATAATGAGAGGTTGAATAATAATGTCTAAAGAGGGATTTAGTTCATGTTGCAATTGGGATATAGGATCTTTTTGTTGTGGCGGAGAGGGATACTCATCATGTATCACTTTAATCTTGTTTGTATGTTGATTTTCTTTGTTTTTCCCATCGTTTAACCTTAGAGCAAGAGCATGTCATCTACGCCTAAGCTCTCTAGCATTTCTTTTTCTTTTAATGTGATTTTCAAGTTGTGTTTGTGTAGGAGAAAGTTTATCAACCATAGGTTTCTTTTCTTCCCTAAGGGGACGAATGGAAGGAACCATAGGAGGTTGTTCAACCACTTTCTCTTTAGCTTTATAAACTTGTTTTACCTTAGGGGGCATGAGGGGATTTCTTTTGTTATCTCTTGGTATTTTATAGGAGATAGGCAAAGGATCTATCTTAGGTTGGTCTTGGTTACTTGGAATGTCTTTAGGTTCAATTATAGTTTTTTTGAGGATAGGAGGATCAATCATGGATTGAGGCATGTTTGTAAGGGATAGTTTTGCTATACATTTCACCTTAAACTTTTGGTAGGATTTTTAAAAGAACTCCTCATGAGGTTTAATAGGTTCCATAGGCTCAGTCCAAAAGAAATCGAATGAAAAATTCCCACAGGAAGACATAGAATTAAAGCCACTATGGTGCACAATAAAGATCTCATTGTCAAAGGGAAACTTTAAACATTTATGCACAACCAACAGGATGACTTCCATGGAGTGTAACCATGGATAACCAAGCTTCACATGGAATTGATATGATGTCAGGATGATGGAGAATGAGAGATCTAATTGTTTCGGTCCAATTTTTAAAGGAAGGGTGATCGATCCCATCGTAGGGCAAGTGAAACCTTTATACGTTTTTATCCATGCTTTCAGTTTATCATATGTTTCTTGATAGAGTTCATGCACAAGTAAGAATTATTTAGTGATCACATGCTCTCCACATACGAGATTAATTAATATCCCATTAGTGGGCTTGTCATTGATTCGTTCGACTATGTAAAGAGGACCATCCGATGCATTTCTAATGATATCCTTAGAGAGAAAGCAATTTCAAGAGGCTTTTTAGTTCGGCCCTTACAAGGTAGAATTTTGATTAACCCACCATATCGTCCATAGTACTTTGTTCATCTGTATCCATAGGACCTTGTTCAATGGTATTTGTGTTGTCATCATTTGTGTCAACATTCATCACATCATTCTTCTTAGTTTCACTAGCTTTGACAAATGAAATGTTATGATTTGGCATAGGGTTGGTAAATATTTGCATGTTTTGGTTAGGAGGGGCAACAGATATATTTCCTCGATCATTAACACCTCCAATTTGAAGTCGACCAGAATCAATGAATTTAGGACCTTCATATTCCGCTAAAAACATATTTAAAATTTGAAATTGTGATCTTCAGGGGGGCCCATTCTCCCAAGGGTGAATGGGTCCTAACCTAAATAACCAAGACCTATTCATTTTAGGGTGTTAAAAATGATAAATGCGTAATTAAATTATAATTCCCCTTTTGGAAATTGCAATTAATTAGGCTTGTAAATGCAAAATTTAGGAAATTAGAGGCTTAATTAAGTCCAATAAATTAAGGGACCCAAACATAGTGTGAAAATGTAAAGGAGCACATTTTCTGACACTACATTAAGATAATATTATATATTTGTAAACTAATATTATAAATTAATATATTTTATTACTAATAACAATATACTTATATTAATTAATATAATTTGAACAAGTACATTATAATATACTCTTAAAATTAATATTATATTTTAATAATAAATATTATAAAATGATATATATTAATATTATAAATTAGGATACCATATTATATTTATTTACAATTATAATATTTAGATTGTATGATTTTTAATATATTATTCAATAATATATTTAAAAAATCGTATTATAAAAGGTAATGTGGGGGGTTTGGTATGCTTATGAAATCCATTGAAAATTTTCCCTCTTTGGTGAGTGCCCTATAAGTATTCTATTTTCGTGGTTGCTTCAAGCTTGGAGACTAGGGAAATTGTTCTTCTTTCCAATATTTATGCTCCCATAGATATGTCAGGTAAGCTACACCTTTGGTCTCATATTTGATTTATTCAGAGTATTGCCTCTCTTTAGTGTTGGATTATTGCTAGTGAATTTAATGTTATTGTTGATTTGGAGGATAAGATGGGAGGAGTGTTGAGGTTGGAGCATTTTTCTTTTCTCCTCTAAGATAATATTTCAACCTTAAATATTGTGGATATTAAACCTAGTAATGGCCAGTATACTTGGAACAATAGGAGATGTGGTAAGGACTATATTGCTGAGAGGCTTGACAAATTCCTAGTCTCATGTTTTTGGATTGATGGGTCATGGTTGATTAGTTCCAAGATTCTAGACTGGAGGGGCTTTGATCCTTAGCCAATTAAGCTTTCTACTTCATGGGCCTATGTTGCTTAGTCTCCCTCTTTCAAGTTTCAACTTATGTGGCTGTGAGATCCCTCTTTATAGGATTACATTGTTGAGTGGTGGCACCATGGTAGACCTTCTTTTGGCACCACAATGTTTTATTTTATTAAGCAACTGCATTATGTGAAGTATCAGCTTAAAAGGTGGAATAGGTAGTGTTTCGGCAACATCTTCCATGCTAAGGCTGCAACTTAGGACAATTTGGATGCTATTACCCATGAGATTAGGGATTTTGTCCTTTCTAAGGATTCTCTCAAGGAGGAGGCAAAGGCTTTGAAAGCTCTGAAGGAGTGTGAGTTGTGGGAGGAGATTTATTGGAAACAGAAGGCACATGTTGAGTGGTTGTAGGAAGGGGATAGAAACATTGGATTTTTCTTCAACTCTATGAAGGCCACAAGACATGACAACTCAATCCCTTTTCTTGTGAATTCTAGGGGTGAGCATCTGTCCTCTCTAGGAGATATTTCCAGAGAGGCATCTCAATATTTTGTTGCTTGGTTTAGGGAGGATTCTCCTGATGTGTGGGTTGAAGAGAATAATGTCCTCTATTGTATTCCTTCTCTAGTTTCTTTGGAAATGAATGAGCACCTCTTGTGTTGCATTTCTCTAAAGGAATTGGAGGCTACTATTTTTTAGATGAAGAAAGGGAAAGCCTCAGGTCCAGATGGACCATTTCCAATTGAATTCTTTTAGGAACTTGGGACATTATAATTTAGATTTATTAGAGGTGGTGCACGAATCTCAGAGGAACAAACAGATGCTAAGGGCTATTAATTCCACTTTTCTTGCCCTCATCCTCAAATGTGATGGGCTGATAGGTTGATCATGTTTTTCCCCATTGTCCTTTGCAATGTGGTTTATAATATTCTATCTAAGTTGATTGTTGAAAGACTAAAGAGGTGGATTAGCAAGTTGGTCTCAAAGGAACAAGGGGGCTTTGTGGTGAATAGGAAAATCTTGGATGAATTGGTCATTGCAGCTAAAACTATTCATTCCATGGTAGCCTCAAAAGAAAAAGCTATATTCATCAAAATGGACATGGCAAAAGCCTATGATAGAGTTAAATGGTCCTTTTTGTGGAAATTTCTTATTTCTTTTGGCTTTGATGAGGAGTGGATTATGTGGATAATGAGTTGTGTCATGACCACTTCCTTCTTGATATTGGTTAATGGGGAATCATCCTCCTTATTTGGGGCTTCCAAAGGTCTTCGACAAGGGGATCCCCTTTCTCCTTATTTATTCTTTTGGTTGAATGTATAGGGAGAGTTATTAAGAGCCATGTTACTCAAGGTCTAATCCAAGGGTGGAATTGGGTTAATAATCTACCTCCTCAGTCGCACCTGCAATTTGTGGATGACATTGTTTTGATGGGTATGGCTAAGGTTAGAGAGGCCATTAGTTTGTGTAAGGAATTGGACATCTATCTCGCTACTTCCATACAAAAAATCAATTAGGGTAAATATTCCATGTTCTTCTTTAATACTCTTATGTTTATTCAACAATAGATTGCATGTATTCTAAGATTTCAGATTGGTCAATTACCTTTGACTTATCTCGGTATTACTATCTCTTTGGGTACCCTTCCTAGAGGCTCTTAGTAGATTATTTTAGACAAGTTTTGGGTGAAAGTGAACCATTGGACTCATAGGTGGCTATCTTTTGTGAGTATGCAATTACTTCTTAAGTCAGTGGTGTAGGCTCTTCTCAATTATAGGTGTATGTTTTAAGTGGTCCCTTCAAGATTTATCAAGGATTTGGACTCTCTAGCTAGGCAATTCATATGGGCTGGTTGTTTGGCATCCTCTAAGTTGAGTCTAGTGAAGTGGGGAATTTTTTGTCGACTAAAATAGTTTGGTGGCCTTGGGTTGCGGTAGACCAGTTTTACTATTTTGGCATTTTCCACCAAGCTTTATTGGAGATGGTGTATTGAACAAGACCATGTCTAGGCTAGGATTATCTCTCACAAATATCTGAAGGGTGTTCCAAAGGAGGTGGTCCCTTAGTATCCACTCTTGGAGAAAGGTTCCTGTGATTTGGGAAATGCTTAAAAAGGGAGCTAAGTTGATCAAGGATGGTTTGTTTTGGATTTGCAATAGGGGGCTGAGACTCTCTTCTAGTTTGACTCTTGGGATGGGTTTTTTCCAATCATTATCAAGCATCCTAATCTACAAGATCTTTTCCATTGCTTCTTGGAGGTTGGTTGGTCTTGAGTGGTGGACTTGAAAACTTCTTATTTCTATGGGCAGGTGGAAGTGTCTAGATGGAAGGACCCTTGTGAGTGCCTTGCTAGAGGTTTGGAGGAGGATCATGTTGAGCTTAGAAATATTCTTGCAGGTAGAGAGTGAAACTCTCTCAGAGAGAGGAATACTTTAGCTTGGAGCCTTGATCCTAAGGGGGTTTTCACAATGGCTAGTGGTTATCATGAGTTGATTTGTAAGAGGTATGGAGGGATGGAAGTTTCTTGGTAGAAAAATGTATGAAATAATTTTTCTTGGCCTAAGTGTAATTATTTCTTGTGGACTTTAACTTAGAAGATATGCTTGACTTGGAATAATCTTTGGAAGTGGAGCTTTTAGGGACCTTCTATTTGCGTCCTTTGTGGGTGTAGTGAGGAGGATTCATCCCACTTGTTCTTCCATTGTCCTTTTTCTATGCTTATTTGGAATTTTTGGTTGGGTATTGGATGCATCCTTATGTTCATGCTTCTTCTCTTGTTGAATTTTGGAATAGTTTGGGGAGACCTCTAACATGGGCCTCTTTTCTCCAGATTGTGTGGAATATTGTCCCTACTGTCATCCTTTGGAAAATATGGCTTGAAAGAAATCATAGGATATTTCGTGGTGGTAAGCTAATGATTCAACAGGTTTGGAAGAGAGTTATGAGTATGATTTGGGAGACTGTGGAAGCCAAATATGAAGTGTCTTTCCCTTTGACGAGGGGAGATGCAAATATTGTGAATAGATTGGGCCTTCGTGGTTTGGATTTTTTATTTTTTTTTGTGTTAGAAGAGGTAGGAACACCAAAAAGAAGGTTCAAATAGTTGGAGGTTGGTCCTCTTCATCAACATATGTGTTAAAGATCAACACCGATGGCTCTTCTAGGGATAATCCTCAGCCTACTAGGATTGGTGTCGTTGGAAGAAATAGTTATGGTAAGGTTATTTTCTCATTTTCCATTCATAAGGGGTAGTAATCCAATAGCTTTATGGAAGGTCTAGTGATTCTCTGTGCTATTGAGAGAGCTTGTGATCTTGGTTGGCGCAAAATCGCCTGTGAATCTGACTCTCAAGTCATTGTTAATCTGTTGACTAAGAAGAATTTGGATGGGATTAATTAGCAACTTGCCTCTATTGTTAGATAAATTATGGAGTTGGATTCTATGTCTTTCACTCACATTCCATGTGAGTGGAACAAATTTGTTGATGGTTCAAGGCCAAATGGGTGTTTGAGCAGGATGGCAGTTGGCAGATTGATGGTTGGGAGCAGTTAACCCCAGGTTATGTCTAGGATTTAGAGAGGCTTATCTTGGAGGATATGGCCGGTTGATGTTGGTTGTTGGTTGGTCTTGTTATGGGTTTGTTTCTTGGATGGGTACCTGTTGGTTTTATGTTCTTAGTTTTTTATGGGTGCCTATTTGGACCCTGACTTCTTTGTATTTATGATTTTTTGATATTAATAAATTTTTACCCTCTTTATTAAAAAAAATCGTATTATAATATTATATTTTAATTTTTAATAATTTAATATATTATAATTTTTAATAATTTAATATATTGTGTTATTAGATTATTATTAATTGATAATACAATATATATTATATTAATTATGTGTATATTATATTATATTGTCATTTTCTCGTCATATTTTCTTATCAATCCATTCATCACTATTATAATTGAATAATTTTAAAGCTAACATATAATCTTCTTTAGCTATTTACAATTTTTTAATTATTCAATTATTTTATCCTTTTCCATCATCAATATTAATTAAATAATTATTAATTATTTTAGTAAATTATCATTCCCTCTTATCTATGTACTAATTAAATAATTTTAAATTATTTAATCAATTTATCATTTTTCTTTTAACCACTGGTTAATATTTCCTCTAAAATAAACTATAAAATTTATTTAATTTGACTTTTCTATCTTTAAATTCTTCAAAAAATAAAATTAATATTTTATTTGATTCATAAATATATCCTCATCTCACATGAATTAAATTTTATTTATATGAACTTCTATCTTCTAATTTAGTGAATTGAGTAAAAAGCAACCTCAATTCACTCTCATTCACTCTCATTCACTCTCACTTCACTCACCCATGCAATCAATCATCTCATCCATGCAACCACTTAACTCCACATCTTATTCCTTCATCTTAACACATGTCACTTGTACATTCATCATGATCTCTCAACTAATCTCTTTCGTTGATCTCTCCAATCATCCTACATCATTGATCAAGTATTTGTGGAACCTATAAAACACTCATCATTTAGTTATACAATCCCTCCATGAATTTTGAGAAATCAAGCCATCTTTGCATCCATTTTGCAAATTAAGGTTATGTTAAGCTAAGAGAAATCAACATATCATTAAAGAGTGTGTGTAGGAAGATGTGGGACCAAAAAGGGACCTTAAGTGGTCACTTCCTTTCTTCTAAAATTAAGAACAAATGATCTTGGATGAGAAATTGAAGATATTTACACTCAAAATTTGAAGATCTAATAAGAACAAGAGTCATAGTTCTCCAAATCTACTTTCTAAACTACTTTTTTAAAATGATAGAGATTAAGGAGTTCAAGAGGATCGTACAAAGTTCCCCTATTTCTATTAAAAACATAACATAATGTCTGGCGTGCTTCCCTTAAAATGTTAACTTTTTTTTAGTATTTAAAAATTCACTTTGGTGAGAAATTAGCTTACACCATAGAGTTTATGCTCGATTTTTCTGCTAATATATATTACTAATTTTCAAAGTGGATACATCTTAAAAAATAAAAAAATTGAGCGCGTTCCTCCCAAATTTTATAGGAAACTAATTGATTTTTTTTCACTATGTATAGAATAGAGTCTAGTTTCTAAATTTGTAATTTATTTAAAATTTTGACAAATGGAAAAGAAGGCAAAAATATCATACATAGGTTTTTGAAAAAAAATGGAGACACTAGCAGAAAAAATTAAAGATCAAAACCTTAAGATATTCAAAACATAAAAAATTACATGGTTAGAAAGCTAATAAAGAACTCAACATTACTACATTATTTTTTTACTTGATATTGAAAAATCAGTAAACTTGATGGGGAGCACACTCAAGATTATGTCATGTTTTTTACAATTTGCAAAAACACCATTAGATGTTGAAATGTCAGTTCAACCCTTTGGATTTGAAGCCTAAGGAAAATCAAACCCTAAGGATTGGAAATTCCTAAGGAAAACAATAACATGAGAACACTATAATATGCTCATGTCAATAATGTGTTCACATTATTTGGAAGGAAAAATGACTCTCCCTCACCTTCTCTCTCTCACTTCTCTATATATCTCCCCTCATCAGGTCTCTCCCTCCATCCATCCCTCGCTCTCTCTACCTCTCCCTCCCTCCATCTCTCTCTCCTCTCCCTCTCTTCTCTCACTTCTCTCTCTTTATCTCCCTCTCTCCCTCTCTCTTTCTCTCCCTACCTCTCCATATCAATCCCTTTATTCCTATCTCTCCCTCTCTCTCCATCTCTCCTTGCTTAGCATATAGATTTTAGATTTTAGGGTTCATAATGGAGGGTTGAGGTTCTACCTACCTCTCTCTCTCCCCTCTCCACCTCTTCCTCTCTCCCTCCCTCCTCACTGCCTCTCTCTCTCTCACTCTCTCTCTGCATGCCCCTCCCTCCATCACTCTCTCTCTCTCTCTCTCCCTTTTTCCCTATCTTCCTCTCTATCTCTCTTTATCTCCTCTTTAGATTATTCATTCTATATTGTATGTTTAAATCTCAACCATTCACATAAAGATAGCCTAGAAGCAACCTTAACATTCATTATTTAATAAAGTTATCTCAATCAATCTCGTCCATCTATTTGCAATCAATTTTGATCATTCATCTATTAGCTTGCTCTAGAAGTTAGCTTATTCTAAAAGCTAATGTATCTCAAGCATCCATCCTCATACTACATTTTTAGATCTAAACCATTCATATCCTCCATCACAAATCTATAAATCAACCCTCTCTCAAGATATTTGTGACAATATACCTTAATGTAGAGTCATGCTACTAGATTAAAAAGAAATCACATCACTAATCAATAACACAACTCCACACACCCTTGTGTGTGCAACAAGGGGAGTTGAGAGACCTATTTCATAAGGCTTCGCAAGTTTGGGCGCTTATCCTCTTATTGCTCAATTGGAAGTATGTGAAGGTGTAGAATAAGAGGTGATATTAGTGTTCATTTCCTTATTTCTCATTTTACATTTTATCATATAGAATGGTATCATCTTACACATTGACTAGTCCACAAAGTCATTCTATATTACATTTGAATTTGAAAAGAAAGAAATATATAGTTTATTCTCTTAAGGTGTTACATTATTTTCTCAATAGTTTGAATATTTCGCTTATCATACCCTACTAACCAATGATGACCTTCAATTCAAGAAAAATAATACACTTAATTAATTTTTACTTTCTATCAAATAATACGATTTCAATACTTTATTTTATTTTTTTCTTAATTTTCTATAATGTAATAAATACTTTTTTTTAATAATTTTTCTTAAACTTTTATAAGATAGTACTTACATTTATCTCTTCTCTAATCTTCTTGTTGTTTTTTGTATCCAAAAAACACATAGAAGAATGCTTATTATATAGACAATCAATTTTATAATATTTCATAGATAATTCTATATATGATGTCTTTTCGATGAATTTGATTACAACAAATGTCTAAATTTTCTTTTTTTTTAACTTTTAAATGTAACTATAGTAAAATATTGAATTCAAAATTGCATAGCAAACATGACTATTCTTAAGAGAGTAAACAAACAATGATAGTTCTTTAAAATAATCTTTATGGGAAATGCATTTCTAATTTGCTTTATAGCAAGTATATGTATTATAAGCATTGTAATCTTAAAGTGGTGTATTCTTATAGATTCCAAAAAAATGATTTTTAACACACAATCTACATATGTAAATAAGTAAATGTTGATTATGATTTCGATTTTCAAAGTGATTACTATACCAATCAATATTTATTAGTTCCTCCAACTAAGTACCATCAACTATACGTTTAAAATTATTGTAATGATAAGATTTAACCATAATAATTGTTTTTATAATATGATCATATTTCATATAATCTTAAGTGTGTTCCTTTCTTCAAATAATATATATACCTTAATATTTACATATCAATGCTATTAGATTTCCACAATCCATATGAAAATTAATTTAACTGCTTTTGATTTTGATTGTGTACTAATTCTTTGGTAATATTTTTTATCACATAGATCCATCAGCAAGATCAC
>VDFB02079204.1:0-69250 GCA_007258455.2 Sequoia sempervirens | reverse complement strand
ATTGGTCAAATCATCAACAGTTTGGTCTCATATTGATCTTGTAGTAGGTTTTCTCATATCCTCTAGTGAATTCAACAAGATTCCATTCTCACCAACTAGATTATCCTTAGAAGCTACAATTATAAGTGTCTGGGTTCAAGCAACACATTTGTTTGGTTTTTAATCTTTTTGGTGTTGCTTGTCTTGTGGGTATTATCCTTTCATTCATACTTGGGGTTTAATGTAAAGAGGAATATTCCAAAGAAATTAATATGCCACAGTAAACACTAGGTACAAAAAAATTCTTTTTAACAAATGCCAATTTTGTTTTCCAATTCCTATTAATATTGAGAAGGCCACCCATGTTTCCGCAAGATTGGAGGAGCTAAGCAAGGCCAATGAATACATAAATGCAAACTTTGAGGCTAGTTTGGTTAGGAGCTTTTTGGTTGTTGATGCATGCATGATTATTTCAATTTCCAAACTTCTAAATAATTTATCTTCTAATTATATGATGCAACATATTTAAATTTCTAGTGGAAATGGAAAGTTAAAATGAGAGGTAATGTGAGTTTGAAAATTGATTTTGGTGTAAAGTTCACCATGCGAATTAAGTTTATCTAGGTCAATTTTCTAAGTTAGCTTGGGTAATTAGATCATGTGCACTCAATAATGACAAATCAATAC
This sequence comes from Sequoia sempervirens, assembly GCA_007258455.2. Lineage (NCBI taxonomy): Eukaryota > Viridiplantae > Streptophyta > Pinopsida > Cupressales > Cupressaceae > Sequoia > Sequoia sempervirens. Next base: position 68,584 of record VDFB02079204.1, on the reverse strand, counting down.
ATGTTGAATGCTTTTTAATATTTATAAGAGCCTAAAATGATTGCACCTCTGCATGCACTTTTCTCCCACCTGCATTGAATGTATTACCAGCTTCAATTCCTATATGTTATATAAGCATGATGATCAATAGCTATTAGATATAACATTAGTAAGAGAGAAAAAATGAGCAAAATGAATTTCAAGTTAGCAAGGATTTAATCATAGAAGGAAGCTTGTGATTCATTTACCTTATAGCTAAATTTTATTCTTCAAATTTTGCTAATAATACATCTCCATTATATACGCATGTTTGAGGTGTTTATGTTTGAACTAATTCTTTTGGTTATCAAGTTATGCTTCTCTTAAAGAACTCTAAATGATCCACTGATGATGCAACTATTATCTCTTAGAGCTTGGATTTGGGAAGGAAAGATGTCCAAACTCCTTTGAGAAGTGATCAATTAGGTATGCTAGTTCTTTTTTGTAAAAGATCATTCTTTGAATGCTTTTGGATATGTTCTAAACTTATTTACTTTGGATATCTATTCAACTTACTGTACACTTAAATTGATGTAAATCCAGGTGTATTCTGATGGAAATTTGGCAATGGCTTTCATTACTGTAGAAAATTTGTATTTGAGGATGGTTTTTGTTACTTGAAATACTTTATCTTGAATGTATTGCTTTGGAAGAACAAATACATAAATTTTTTTGCACATTTTTATTATAAAAATCACTTTCAATTAATGAAAAATGAAAAAAAATGATATTGAATTATAATCATGCTTAATAATTTTAAATGGGATTCTGCTCCATGGTTGGTTATATTTTGGGAATTGGTTTGCTCTCAAGATTTATGTTGCTGCCCATTTTCATGTCATTATTTTTCTTAGATGTACAATACTTTTCATTGTAACTGTTTCCTCCATGATTTGTGTCTATAGGGAAAAGATGTTGTAAGATTATCTTGTTAACATAAGTAGCTTTGTATTATAGAATCAATCTGTCCAGGACTCTTGCTTAGTCACTAATATCTAGTCATAAATGGGATATTTGGATGAGAATTTATTAGGATTATGAGATTGTGAAATTATTTTTCTTCAATGTTCCATGGAGTACATGGATTAAAGGAAATTTTAAAGCACACTATTTTGACTTGCAATAATGCTCTTGTATTGTATGCTTTGAAATATAGCCTGCTCACATTTGCATGTAGCATGCAAACTAATACTTTACTAGGGAAAATATCCCATGTACTACCTATTTATGGAGAATATTTATGGAGAATACTAGATATGATGACTTTGATGCATTCATTATAGAAAAGAGTAGTGTAAGATGGCTTGTTATATAATGGATTAACTAGGGGAGAGAGAGCGGGAATAATTTTTTTTTATGTAAAGTTCTAATTTGAAGCAGTTATTTCTGGTTTCCTCTATTATTCTTGATGTTTCGTCTTTGATCATAAGATTCTTTCAATGGCAATGTTTTTAACAGTCAAATTTGCAAGCCATGCTTGGAATTATATCATTTATGTTTTTTTAGGTCTAGACGTAATCTACAAATATCTTTTTAGCTGTGTTTGATATCCTTGTATAGTCGGCAGGCTAAAAGAAAACGTGGTTAGCCTTTTGCTCTAAGTTAGTCATATGTTACTTCGGTGGCTTGGAGAATCAATATGTTCCACTATACTTTTGTGTGTGTTTGTTCTAAGAAATCAGAAAATAAAGTACAAAATTAATGTGAAAGTCATATGGGTGGTTTTTGGTTTCTTATGTATAGTAGGCAGGCTAAAAGAAAACATGGTGAGCCTTTTGCTTTAAGTTATTCACAATTTACTTGGGTGGCGTGGAGAATCAATATGTTATACTCTGCTATTTTGTGCATTTATTCTAAGAAATTAAAAAATGAAGTACACAATTAACATGAAATGCAAATGGGTGGTTTCTTATGAAGAAATTGAAAATATCAAAACCACAATGCATGCAGAAAGTGAGAAAGTACATGTTGATACTTACATGAGATTGATTTGGCTCTAAGTTGCATTATAATTCAATTATTTTTATTGATGTTTTTGAAATTGGGGAAAATGGATTTTGATGGGATTCGGAACCCATTACAACCAAAAGCCAAACAACTTAAACAAGCCAAAAAAACTAGATTGCAGAAAAGATAGCCTGCAGTCAACAAAAAACCAGCTCACAAACAAACACCATTAAGTTTTACAATTAGAGTTTCATTTGTTGGAGTGAAGATTCATATCGAAAGAAGGCCCAAAGGGTTTAGATTTTTTTCCAGTAATAGTAGTCCAGCCTTCTTCAACTTGAGCTGCCTTAGCCTGCCAAGCCAACCCAATAATTTCCTGAGGATGAAAATCCGCAACCCGGGAGGTAACATCAGAGTTCGCCTGAATAGGTGTGGAAATAACCGGAGAGCAATCAGAGGTGGGAAACAAAGCACCATCAGTAGAGACAAAAACCGGTCTAGTAGTATTCTCAATATGATTTATTATGGTAGCTTCCCCAGCGGAGGAAGGAGAAACCCCAGCAGACGAAACCACAGCAACCTATGAATCAAAAGCCCCAGCAGCAAGTGAGTCACAAACCCCAGTAGCCTGTGAGTCAGAAGCCGCAGCAGCATGTGGATCAGAAGCCACCACCTCAGAGAAGCTCCGAAGTGGATCAGATTTCTTCTCCACTGTGTAATGTTGTTGTGAAGCGCCATTCCACTAAGTAGCTATCTTAGACTTCTTCTCAAATCCACATTGAGTAGCAACATGTCCTATTTTGAAGCATCTTCTACAACGGAAAGGGACCCCCTCATAATCCAACGATTGGATCCAAGACCCCCTAGAAGATTTTAAGAGAACCTCTGTAGGCAGTCCTTTTGAGACATCAATTTCAACAAGTATTCAGGCAAAGGTAGAGTGATAAAGATTATAAAATTCATTGTCCACAGTTAAAAAATCACCTAGGGCTTCCCCAACCTCCTCCAAGAGAGAGTCACTCCAAAGGTGAAGAGGGAGATTAGGAAATCGGACCCAAATCAAGAATTTATTGAAGGTTTCAGAAGCTGGATTAAAGTTGGTGTGCCAATGTTTAACCATCAGATGGTATTTGTCCTCCCAGCTAAAGAAATTTTCATACAATATTTTGTCTCTATCTAAAGTGTTTTTGAACTTAGCAACAAAAAAACTTTTGCCCATAGGGAAGATTTGAACTTTACTAGTGATGAGGGGCTCCCATTTATTGGTGATCCAAAAGTGCAGCTAAGGAAGGCTTGGCCAAAAGCCCCTAAACCAACAGATCACCCCTTGAGCAGAAAGCTCTGCTACACTATCATTTATTTCTTCTGCTAACTCATCCTTAATCTTCATTGTAATGGGGTTTTTCACAGGGATGAAACAAACAAAACTCTGCTTAAAATTCATATATGATCTAGGTACACGCACAGATGAGCTAGCACCCCTGATACCCTTACCAGATCCAGCCCCGATGCCAACACCAGAGCCAACTCCAGCGCCAGCACCAGAACCAACCCCGATGTTAGCACCAGCCCCAGCCCCGACGCTAGCACCCGCTTCAGCACCCCTGAGAGCCTCACCAGATCCAGCCCCAACGCCAGCACCAGAGCCAACCCCAGTGCCAACACCAAAACCAACCCCAGCGCCAGCATGAGAACCAACCCCGACGCTAGCACCAGCCCCAGCCCCGATGCCAGCACCTACTCCAGCACCCCTGAGAGCCTCACCTGAAACAGAAAACTCCCCTGTCAGCCTAGTATTTCAGCCCAGAATAGAGGACTCCCCAACTGGCGCAGTTTTCCCGCTCGTAGTCATTTTGAAATTTAGTGAGAATATTGTTGAGCTCAATACTTCATAGATTTATACAACTTAATCATTTAGTAATAATAGTCATATATTTGTCTTCATATATTTTTATTGATGTTGATTTTAACACCTTGAAGTTAAAACTAATTCTTAGCTATTTAGGCCTGCCAAAATAAATGAAACGAAAATATCTTCACTTGATTTTATGCCGGGCAAGGTCAAATGTGATGGTGAAGGACTAATTCTAGACTAATAGTGAATTGTGGATAAAGCACAATTTGCATCAACTCTCATCAAATAAATTTGAATTGATCCCCTCAAGAAATAAGAGATACATTATCAACATGCAATCTTATGACCAAGGAGGTTAAGCAAAGTCAGCAAGGCATATATAGTCATGTAATAGACCAAATGAATCAAGGGTTGATATATCCCTCTCCTCACAAACCCATAGGCTCCTCAATGCCCAAGGAGATTATGTTGCTCTTCATATGGGCTTTTATGTTTCACAACTTTAAAACTACAACAACCCATCGAGGGAAAATTCACATTAGCCAATTATTCAATGTGACACTCGAAAGACTAATTACTTTGTTAACAAACTAAAATCATTTATTCAATTTGACACTCAAAAGACTAATTAGCCAATTTTAAGGGTATGATTTTCCATGTGATTTTCCCTACTATCTTCCAAATCCCCTATCGACCCAGTTTCATTTATAGCTTTCAATTTATTTTTAAACCTAAATAACTTGGATAATTGAAATATGTTGCATTTAACTTTGCTTTCTGGGGTAGTTTAATTTTAGATTCAGTAATTGTCGCCAAGGGTAGATTTTTCATGTGATTTTCCTTGATTTACCTACAGAGGATGCCACATTGGACTTTACAGAATCCTTATATTGAGACATAAGACATACAGAGATAATTGCAAAGCAGGTAGTTGTGGTAATTTTAGTTCTAGGGTCTGATACTTAATAGCATAGAAAGGGAGGGAAAGGAAAAGAATTTATGCCAAGTGAGAATACCAAAAAGAGAAATGGAAGACACCATCCAAGCCTATCTCCATCTCTCTTTATATATATCTCTTCCTATCTATATCTCTTTTCCTCTCTATCTTTATCTCTCCATATTTCTTCTTCCATCTCTCCCTTTAAATCTCTATCTCATTATTACTCCATCTCTATCCACCTCCCTCTCTCTCTCAAATAAAAAGAATTTCTTAATAATGGAGCTTGATTATCTTATTGATTAACAAGAGTTTGTGAGTTACTTTGTGCAACTAGCTAGCTGTGACTAATTGATGCCAACAAAATAGTGACAATTAGTTGCTTGATCATATTTGTTCTACTAATAATGTATGGCAAATTAGGAGGAGTTGATTGGGTGGGTGGGAAGGGGTCTTAAAAAAATTCTTCTTTCTCGAGAATTCTTAAGTTACCCTTTGGAGTTGCACTAAAGTTTAGTTTAATAAAAATCAAAGGAGGGAATCAATTCTTTTTTCTTGATATTTTAGATCTCACACTAAATCCTAGCCTTGTATAATTGAAAATTTACATTCTACATTTATTATATGGTTCTTTTAAGAGGTATGGATCACAAGTTGAGCCAACACCAATGTCATGTTAGGGTAAAATATTGTGTTAGTGCAAAGTAACGTAGAGTCAATCTTGGGATAATAGTGCAGATTGTCGAACATGGCATGGAACATGAGGAAACGAATCTCAGCCATTCATCATTTTTTGCCATTCTTTCAGTCACTTTAAGACAAACACTAATATTTGTGTTTTCTATTTGCAGAAAGATATCAAGAAGATCCTTGGAACTACCTAATTCTTAAAAAGCAAAAACATAATAGTCTTCCTACAGTGCCCACATAGTGCTAAGGAATAAGATGAAGAAATCCATTTACATGTGATTTTGGTTATAGAACAGGTTGTAGCTAATAATGTTGTTAGGAATTTCCAAGTTGTAATTGCTTAAAATTCACTTCTATTAGTGCTATGAATCTCATTTGTTTCACATGGTTTGAACTATACCATGAATAAGGGTTGTATTTCCAATCCCATCATATATTTTTGTAGCAAAAGAGCAATTTAATCTTTCAAGGATTGCATGTAAATTTGTTTACTTAGTTTTATCATGCTTTTAACATTAATGATTTGCAAGCTGCCCACTACTATACTGCTTTCCACATATCTTCAGCGTACCCATTGCACACGAAGGTGCAATTGCTAGTTATTTAAAATTTTATATTATTTAAATACCCTTATTATGTACTTTAAAAAGGGTGGGCATCTTTATTTAAACTACCCTTGCAGGTAATTCGTCTCCTACAAATAAGCGCACGGTTCTATTTCAAAATGCTGTGCTGTACAATAACTTCGGCGGAATATTTATAGGAGAAGATTCCACTGTATTCATTCCCGCATGGAATGTGGGAGTAAAATAGGTAAATCCTAACTTTAAATGTGAAAACGGAAGAACAAAGTTCACGGAAAGGGACTTTCTAAAAAGCAGTTAGGATACGGAAACGTTAGGCGAAAATAAACAAATAGAGACTTCATAATTGCTCCATATCTGAATAAATTAGCTTATATTAAGCACGTTTCATAACTTTTAGGAATAACTACAGTGGACCAATTTCAAAATTACCTGTACCACCTATCCTATTCCATTAAACCAAGGCGTAATATTCTACCACACATACATTGTGACATTAATTCTTAAAAACCTTTCGGATCATAAAGAAAGCAAACTAAATTCCTTTTGTAGCAGTAGCAAATTTTAAATACACACACTCAAGCTTAGGGATAAGCTCTTATTTAAAACGTAGAAAGCGAAGCTAAAGTAGAATCAAGCTTGAAATCCAGGCACCATTTACGTTATCTTCATAATTCCTGGGCTGCCGCCTTCATCTCCTCAAAGCACTCGGTAAAACACTTGGCCAGAGACTCACTATTCACATAACCTTTGGTGCCAATTACTTCCAACCTCACGCTTCCCATGTAGCTCACTACCGTCAAAAGAAGCGTCTGCAAAACCAACAATTCCTTACGTCAAAAATATGCGATAGATATTCTTACATCGAATTTCAGTCACATTATATTCATAATCACTATATATATAGTAGATGGCATACACAAATTCATTGTGAGTAATTCATCGATGGAAAATTCACAATCAACAATTCACCGTCATGATAATTCAATGCACGAAAAATTAATTGCATGAACTTTTGGTGGAAGACTAATTTTCCATGAGAATAAATTGTTAGTGACGGCGAATTTTCCAGTGGTGAATTGTTGACAGTCCATGAATTACTGGCAGTGAATTTTCCTCATCCGTATTTAGGGAACAGTTTTCAGTTATTTGCCTGAGGAACCCCTGATACCGAGAAAGAGATGCTCTTAACCGGAATTTGATTGATTGCTATCTTATCCGTCGGGCCAATCAGATTCGATATTGTTAATGTTGTGTTTGCCAAAGTGTTATACATAGCACGAGCAGATGCCTGCAATATTTAATTAACAATAAAAGCTTTTAAGTCAAACTAAAACTTCTAAACATATAAAAGTAATGAAATCACACTCAGCGTAAACCGTATACCTGTCCGCCTAGATAACTCAGTAGTCTTCCAGTAAGGAAGACATCAAGTGACATTTTCTTCCTGTCTATGATTTGCTTCGCTCGTAGTACGAAGTCTAATGGACTGTCAGCATTAGGCACGAACATGGGGATGTGTAACATCCCAATGCGGTTTCCCCATGGTGCTCGACTATTCGGTTTCAGCATATCTTTTATATCCTGCAGAAATCAACAATAATGGTAGGATCTTTTGCACTGACCAGAAATATAGGTAACTCTATATATCAGCCTAGATGCCAAAAAAAGCCCTTAGTACAAATTTCTTCTCTAAAAAGGTTGAGACAGATTGTATGGTACCTTCAATCCCGACACTGCTCTTGTGTTAATCATTACAAGCCCTGTTACTCTTGACTTTGACATTTCCTTCCTGACTTCTGCCCTTTCTCCTGCAAAACTAATTACTCAGGATCTATCATTGGAGCTACTATACCACGAGCTATAATCAGTTAGAATTGTAGTTTTAATTATGAAAATTCATTGTTCGCACCATAAGGAGGAGTAATCTCCAGGTATCGTTGAAAACCATAGAATATTACGCCCATTAGCACATCATTTACCGTCTGCAAAAGAATTTTGCCGAAATAAGCCTAGCATAATGAACATGTTGGAAAGAAAAAAAATATAGCGTGCTAATATAAAATGAGAGTGAGATGAAGTTACTCCTCCGATGGAATTTTTTTTTTTTTTGAAGTCTTCCATGAGGAAGGTGGCAGAGGATATGACTCTGGGCAGCATCTCAACACCAGGAGACCCTCGAATGGGCAACTTGCTATCATCCATCCATATTATTCTAAGGAAGCTGCTAATGAGATCAGATATAGTGTACCACAATACAAGCAGAGGCATGAATAGCCTCTGAAACACGTAATACATAAATTCAGCGGAAACCCATGAATAATATGGAATAGTTTTGTGAGGCAGAGATCTAAAAGAAGGGAACGTAACGGGAAGATTGGGATCGTCTGCACTGGTGACACAGCAAAGCAGAAGGGACATGAGGGAAGTACCATCACCTAAGGAATGGTGCATATTTATAACTAATGTGGCTCTGGCCTTGCTTGTATTGTAGTTCAGAATGTGAAACGCCCACAAGGGCCTAGACTTGGGAAGAGGGGTTAGGTGTATATTACAGATATAGTCTTTCACAAACTCATCATATTCAATTTGACCCGGAGGAAACTCTGGAACAATTACATGATCATCCACGTTTACTTCAGTTTCCACCCAATGGGGGACTCCATGTCTATTCTGAGTCTGCAATTACACCAAAAACATCAGAAAAATAATTGTTGAATCAAATATGATAGGTTCTTAAATAATTTGGTTTAGTGAAGATTTATTTTAGCGAGTAATATTCACAAGTATAAAGCACATCAATATTAAAATTATTATGAAAGTTGATAACTGGAATCCAACTTCTTTTAGTACTCACGTTGCTTAACAACATGATAATATTGACACCTTATTCCTTAAAAAGAAATTCTCAATTAGAAAAATTTCATATAAACCAATCAAAAACTATGAGCTGATAAAAATCAACTCAACAGTACAAGATTAACCCTGTAAATCATCTCAGAATTTCAATATATTGGAGAGAAATGTTATCTAACAGCATAAAGAGAAGCTAACAGACCATCCTACAACAAAACCGGGGGTTGCGTGGCAGAAGATTATTCTTTATGGCTTGCTTCATGCTACAGACATCGACGGGTTCTTCCAGCTCAAATATCGCCTGAACACATGGTGAAAAATTCGAAGTACAGAATGTCTGACTGGAGGGACTAACCACCTCGCAGCCATTAATGTCTTCCAACGATGTTTTCAGACTGAGCTCCATGGAACAAAAATCTCTTGCCAAACAAATTAGATGCTTATGATCGCAATAACCAAGGTGGATATATAGAGCCTTCACAGATCATCTCTTAGTGGGCATAGGTTTTAGCATTGAAACGAATAATAAAATTTCCCCAACTTTTCATTAAACTCGGTATGGTTCAACAGAATTTTTGTTGATTATTGATTACATCTATGAAATGTCCCATTCACCATAACATCTAGTGGGCCATCAAATTTCGGTGCCTTGAATGCTATTTTACATTTCCACCAATTTATAAGTGAATTTAAGTATTTTTAATTAAAAACTAAATTTGGTCAAACATATGATGTTCTAGTTAAGTTATATATGTCTACAATTTTTCCAATTAAAATTGTCAGTTAAATTCATATTTATTATCACTTGAGTCTAATTTTCTAAAACAGTAAAAAAAATTTAAAAAATTTGATATTTTCTAAAATATATTAATAAACCTTTTTGTAGATCCATAAGTTTAGTTTTCAAAAATGTATATATTTTAATAGTTTAATTATTATTTATATTTATATTTATATTTTTACTAAATATAGGTTATCAACACAAAATATTAGGTTGATTACTAGGTCAAATAAAAATAGTAAAACATATTAAAAAAATTGAAAAAAAATGATGTTTTAGATACAAGAATCTATATCAAGATGGTATAATTTTTTTTCTATTACGCCGAAGGCATGTCCTATTAGAGAATTGTCAAACTAATTATTGAAATCAACAGTGAAAAGATCACTAAAAGTTGTTAGGAAAATGTGTGTTGTACACCTTGCATAATATATTTAATGTAATTATTCTTGGGGCCACATTATGTTTGCATGTAACATTGAGACATAAGTTAAGTTACTAAAATGTAATTATTTAATATTGGGGAAAATAAATAAATAAAGTACCCAATATTAAATATGGGGACATGCTTTTGTAATTTCATGGTTTTAGTCACATGGTTTTTTGTAATACTATTTAGTGGTTTTGTGGGAGCTTGCTTCTATAAAGCAACTACAAAGGTAGTTATTTAGGTTGGATCAATTGGTAGGTTAGCTTTGGTTAGCATTTGTGAGAGTTTGAAGCATGGCATGGGATGTGTGGTTGCATGCTTGTTCACATGGATTGCTTGGAGAGAGCTTGTTGCTTCAATGGTGTTCATGGAGACTCTGAAGATGTATTGTAATATTTATTGTTGAATAATGCATAAGAGATGGATGCTTTTAGAGGTTGGGGTTTTTCCCTCTTGAGGGTTTTCCTAGGGTATATTTTGTGTCATATTTTCATGGGTATGTTGTCTATTCTCTTGCATGTGGATTTTGAATACTTAGTTGCATAGATTTCTCTTTTGGGTTATAAGGAAATTGTTTTTAATAGCTGCAAGTTTCCAACAAGTGGTATCAGAGCTTTGATTGTGGTTATATAACCCTTGGTAGAGAAAAATTAGAAAAAATATTGTTTAAATTTGAATCTATGCATTGTATGAGAAAATCAAAGACATGGAAATATATGAGGGCTTTTCAGGTTTTTTATTATAGATTTGAGGGATTTGGGTTTGTTGTTTTGATGGGTTGTTTGTAGATCTAGGGTGTGAGAAATTTTAGGTGAAATGAATTTCTTGGTTTTGCATTCAAGTGGGGGGTTTTGTGGGGGAAAATTTATAGAAGACATCTTGGAACAAAATAGACCTCATAATTGGATCTAGGTTGGCCGAGAGATGAATTTTGATATATAATTTTTCCTATTTTAGTTACTAAAAAAATTGCAATTTTTTTTTTTGTAAAATGTGCTATTTACAGGCCGTATGGATCTTCAAAAAAAAATTCAAAAAGTGAAAGAGGCCAAATTTTTTTTATATTGAAATAAATAAATAACTAAATAAATATTTTAGAGTGGAGGGGTGGACCCCCCCACTTGGTCCATGTACCTTGTAGTGGCTGGGTGGTAGGCCCTATCGGCAAGGTATTGTCGGCCAGTGGCTAAGTAGCCAGTGGGTACCCTATCCAACAGGGGTGTTAGACCCCACCATAACTACCGACGAGTATGGCCCACCACCCCTTAAAGGGGTTTTTTCATAAACAAAAAAATAATAATAATATAAATCTGCCATGAAATTTTTGAAAAGGTGTTGATAATTTTTTTTTTGCATTCAAAAATTAAATTGGATTTAATATATGCTTCGGGTTTGCCACCAGGGGAGCAGTTTAGCCTAGGTGGGGCTGCCACCTAGCCACAAAGGGTGGCTAATTTTTTTTTTCCTCACATGCAAACTGTTGTTTTACTTCAGAGGGGCATAAGTTTTGCTCAACTGCTCTGTTTTTTGACTTCTTGGACTCATTGGAAAGTTGAATTAGTGATCTACGCTGTGGTGATAGTGATTTTCTTATATTTTATGGTTTTGGCAGTGTTTTTCTAGCTGAAAATTAGGTGTTTGTTTTGAGCTTTGAGAGGTGATATCAGGTGCATATGAAGTTAGATTTTGGACTTCAAATATAGTCAATGGAAAGCTTGTTCAAAGCACTACATAGTGGTTTAGGTTTGGAGATATTTTGACATTATTTAATTGTTATTTTCTTTATCTAAGTTGTTTATGGGTTTTTTTAACTATGGTGATATTATGAGTTTATGGATGATCAAACCTTCGAGATTTGATGTTGGATTCACTATATGCTAGGTTGTACATCTCATATTATTTTATCATTTGATATGGTTATTAGTATATGGTTAGATTTGTATGTTGCATTCTTGTATCTACAAGTTATGCAATGTTGCAGGCAGTCTATACTTACATGTTGCATTTATGACTTGGACATGGGTTGTCTTTTCCCATTGATATTTAATGTTGATACATATTTGGTTTTGTTGGCTTGGTTTAGTCACTTGGTTTGTTGGTTTTGTTATGTTAAGGAGGTGAGATGGTATTACTGGGTACATTCATGATATGAGATCTATGCAGTTGACTATGATTATGTAAATATGTGGACATGGTTGGGTTGAGTTGTTGGTACATTTGGTGGTGTGTTTGGTTCCTTAACTATGGTACTTGACTGTGAACATGTTTGGGGAATCAAATCAGAGGTTGATTTTAGTGTTTGAGTCATTTGGTCTAGATGGTTATTCTCTTAGATATCTCAATTTGCAGTTTACTGATGTGATGATGAGCTTGCATGTTTCAATGATTGGATCTACAAGTCATGCAGGTTGTGGATTAGCTACCCGTTTACTTATAGTGGGATGACTTGGTTGTGGATTATCTTTATTCACCAGGTTTGATTCAGTGTTGTTGCACACTTTGACAGTTGGCATTGCTCTTGGTCATTTGTACATTAGTACTTAAGTGTTCTTAGAGATGAGAGGATGGATGTTTCTTATAGTACTTGGAAAGTTTCCTTTTTGGACTTGTAGCATGTGGTTTATCATGATGTCATGGATAGCTTGGTTACGCTTTTCAATGGGAGCTTTTGAAAGTGACGGATTGGTAGTGATTGGATATGTTTATGATTGTTTTGGCAGTTGTAGGTATCTTCTTGGCTTGGATATTTAGGTTCTACTTGTTATGTTACTAACATTTTAGTTGTGTGTGTAGACCTGGATGATCTTCATAGAGAGGATGTTGGTCATGATGCCATGTGTGACTCAGTATCACAATTTAGTGGGAGTTGTTGGCAATGATGTGGATTCACCATTTGATGGTGGATGGTCTTTTGCAGTGATTATTGGTGTCATGGATGGACTCTTGGATTCTACTTTTATGCAGTGATGGTTCATTGGCATCTTTGGTTTCATTGATAGGGGATGGTTTGATTCATATTGATTACATATGTTGATTCTTGGTTTAGGGTGTTTTTGTATTATGCCATGGTTTACTCTTGATGAATGCTTAGAGTTGTCACATGGTACTCGTTCTCTTGAAACCGGGATGTATATATGTTATGGTGCATGTGATCTCATAGGAGGAGATGGTTAGATCATGGATTTCATGTTTATGTTCCTAATTCATGATTGAAGGTTTGACATTGATCTTGTGTGGTTCTCTTGGTATTGGGTACATCGACATTTGCTTGATTACTTCATGATGGTGCTATTTTACATTTGGATTTTGGCATGGATTGGTTGGTTATAGGTACTCATGGATACTTGGAGACATAGGTGAGGCTTGAATTGTCTTATGCTTAGAAATATGAGTTGAGATGGTTACTCTTAATGAGATTTTAATAGGAAGTCCAAGGCGCCTATACCTTGGTTGGATGTGAGTTTAACATGGACCTATGAGGAGAGTGTTCTTGGATGAGTCATGATGACTTGGATATCTTGGAGGAGCATTCCCTTTCCCCACTCTTGGTATTCTCGGCAGTTTCACTTGAGAGGTATTTCCCATAGTTTGTTTCAGGTGCATTATGTTTATGCTTTATCTTCTCATGCATATGGATCTTGAGCTATGGATACATGGTTTTTTGGAGGGTTCATTTGAGGAGTATTGGCATGTTTATCTCCTTATGCATTGTGATTACATTCATTGATGATGAGTTTAGGAGATGTATTGGGCTTATTTTCTTTATTGGGAATGGATTTAGTTTGATCTTCTTTGGCTTGAGAGGCTTACATCCATGTTGGTTACATGATATATATGTTATATGTTTGATATTGGTGATTGAACATGATGGAACTTTTGAATTTTGCAAAATTCTAGTGTGCTCATGTTAAAACCCTAAAAAAATCTTTGTTACATATGTGTAGGGTTCTTATATGAGGTTTAGGTTTTTGTTTCATTTTAATTTGCTTGGCATTCTATTTTGTCATTTACTAGTATTTCCTATTGTCAGTCACCAAGAATTTTCTCACACACATAAAATATCATCATGTGACTGACCTTTCTCTTGTCTAGGTTTGAATCGCCTAACTTCTACATCCATTGTATTGCATGATTCATAAGTCTTTAGCCTACTATTCTCATGTTGTCCTAGGGAAGTCCCCTTTCTTAAAACAACTAATGAGAACATGCTTAAAAAGCTCCCAATTATGTTCCAACGACCTTCATAGTCATATCTCTCATAGCTAATTTAATCACTGATTCACACTTTAAATCAGCGACGAGCGATGGATTGATGCTTTCCCTTTGATATCACTCATCTCTAATGGCTTTTAATCCTTCAAATAGCGATGAGAAATACTTTTTTCTTTATTTTATTATTTCTCATCATGTATGGCCATAAAAGGATAAATTTGGAATAGCGATGAGCGATGTGATGTGATTTCATGTGTATCGCTTGATCGTTGACACATTTTGAATGTAAAGTCTCACATTAGTGATGCACAATGGACATTGTAAAGGTTGTAAATCTTCTCATCGCTAATTGCTTGCAAAGGATATGAGGAGAATTAGAGATGAACAATGGCCGTATATTTTGACTTCATCGCTCATCAAGGATTTGATTTAGAACTTGGGTTTTGAATTAGCGATAAGCGATGGAGGTCCTTTAAAGGATTTTTCTTGCTAATATGATATGATCCTATGAGCAATGTTTTTGTGATGTTTTTTTTATGTAGGTTATACGTGTCCATATCTAGTGCCAACACAACATCTCATGTCGTAGATAAAGTATTAAGAGAAAGGTTTGAATTAGCGATGTGTGATGGAAGGATGAATGTAATCAAAGGTTAAACCACTGAACCAAGGTCTAGAGAGCATCATTGGGATGTTTACATCGCTGATGGTGCTAGGCAAAGATAAAGTCAATGATGAGCAATGAGTATAAATGAAAAGGAAACATGCCATGATCCTATGGGTTTTGCACAGATCATAAAGGAAAGTGGCGAGAGAACTGGAGAATCATTGATAAATTCTTATAGTAGGATGATCTAATGGACTGAAAATCATCACATGAATAGCCTCATCGTTAAATTGTACCTAAATCTTTGGGAGAATCAATGATGAAGCATATAAAGAAAGTTTCTCTCCAAGAAACTTGTCCTATATACTTTGTCGATATTAATGAGAAGCATGAATTAGGTTGGTGATACATGCTAATTGTCATATCAACTATGATTAATCAAGGTTAGAAGGAAATGTGGCAACATTTGAAATAACCTCACTATTTTCAAGGATCAAGTTGATAATGGTCGAAAAAAAAGATCATGGCCACATTAGATGAAGTTTTAATTGCTTTAAGATGAACGGTTCAGATGCAGAGCCAAACTAAATAGTTACCAATTCACTCACGTAAGGAATTTTGAATCATTAATTCTACATGCTCGAATTTTCTATTTAATGCAGGTTGATCATTGTTTTATTCACACTATTTTTTCAGACTACAAAAGAAGTAAGGTATGAGTAGTAGAGGCGATTGAGTTTTCCTAAGCATAGTTTCAATGTCTTCATCTTGAGAAAATTGGTATGAGATTAGGTTCTCTGGTATATTTGGGATTTCTGTTACTAGAATTATCTGCAATTGTTGGGATTGGGTTGTTTCTCTTGTGGGTCTTAAGTCTAGAATTTTTTTAATTATCTCCTTGATAGCTTTATAGAAAATGGGAAAAACTGGTACATCATTTCCACCTGTTAGGAGGTCTACCTGGCTAAGTGTTGTTGAAAAATGAGGTGTTTTCTTAGCTTAATACTCTATAAAACTTTAATATTGCTAATCTAAGTAAGCTCTTTATTTGTTACATATATTCTTTGTGGGTGATTATCTTGATTAAT
Organism: Sequoia sempervirens; assembly: GCA_007258455.2. Classification (NCBI taxonomy): domain Eukaryota; kingdom Viridiplantae; phylum Streptophyta; class Pinopsida; order Cupressales; family Cupressaceae; genus Sequoia; species Sequoia sempervirens. Next base: position 52,579 of record VDFB02079204.1, on the reverse strand, counting down.
TCATTTTACTATTGTAGAATGAAGAGAGAAGTTGATAGAAGAACTAGACAAGATATTAGAAAGATCACACAAGATGTACCATGGAGAAACCCTTTCAGGAAAAACTCCAAGAATTATTCTATTATTCAATCTCTAAATTACAATAGCTCAAATTCTTGTTTGAGAATGCTTCTTCTATCTTTACCAATCTTCTTCACAACCTACAATAAAAACTCTCATAACTCTATTCAACTTGCTTGAGATATATAGGCTTTAATCAACTTTGTAAACTCAGCATGAGTTACAATTACAATACACAAGCCCTATCCCTAAAAGGTACGCTATATCTCATGCAAATAAAGTTATTGTAGAAAAAAATTAAGAGTGTTTTCAATCCATTTAAATCAGCATTAAAGAGAAATTAAGAGTATTAAATTTATTCAAACCATTATAAAAAGGTTTCCAAGAAGTCAACATTGTTCATAACACTTTCAAATGATATTAATAAAGAGAATTTAAATTGCATTTCATATATATAATAAATACATCAATGTAATGTATCAAGATTATACAAAACATAAGTATTTCAAATGACTTTCTCATGTACATATATTCAACCTTACTTGGAAGAATCAACAATTCTAATAGAAACATCTTTTCTATGCTAAGTATAAAAACTTTAACTCCTCAAAACAATGTTACATTTCAAATCATACTTCTATTTCAAAGTTACAACAGAGAATGTCAATTACATATACATTAAAAATGGGCTTCACAAGCCAATGCTGAATAATACACAAGTACATTAATAGCAAATAAAACTTGGAACCACCAACCGCCGTGACACCTTCGGTCTTCTTGCGAGCTGGGGCCAAGAATGTGATTCAGGCGCCTTTTCCGCCCAACCATGAAGTCCATGACTTCCCCGGGTCCCTTCCTAACTCGAAGGAATCCCCGGCCCTACATAAAGGAGCCTAGCAACCCGAAACAGTAAAACAGGAGGGAACTCTCGATGCGTGCCTGATGCCTATATGCATTTCTAACATGAGAAATAAACACATTTCTTGCAACAGGAGGTGGCAGAGACTCAAATACATATATGTTTCTAGGCTTTTAAAAAAAATATCCATCTATTTCAATGGTACAGTGCTTGGCCAAGCATAAATAATACAAGTAAATGGTAGTTTAGAAAAGGTAATACTACCGTCTCTGTTTGCCCACCTTCGGCACCCTGTCCCGGAAGTTACCATAGTGAAATATAAATAAATACCAAAGCAGAAAATTATGCATTTTCGTACATGTTTTCAATCATTCAATTATTTCTAAAAGAATTTTCAAATATGAAATTCAGAACCTCCTTTGTAATTTCAGTAGTAAAATGTCATTTATTCTTTGGCAAGTAACCCTTTTGATTTGGATAAAGGCTCTGTTTTAAAGAAGAACATATATATATCTTCATACTTTTCAATGCACTAATAGAAAGAAAGAACAGTGTTTTCTGTTTTCAGTATGCATTTCTATTCCTTCCAAGCTCAGGCTGACTGACAGTTTAATTCCCAATTTCAATACAGGTTACAGAGTAATAATAATATACTGAACAGTGCAATTTATTCATAAATTCTGAGGTTTGAAAGATAATTCCTTTTCAGGTTTGTTCTCAGTGTAAGTTTAAGTAATTAAGATGCTTTCCAGTTTACATGGTTTCTTCAAAACAGTTCTGTTCTTGTTTCAGGTTTAACAATTCTGAGATATTTGTGTATAATTAACAGAGTTCATACTACTTTCTGGAAATGATTTTCCTGTTTTCAACTTGTATTTTGGCACATATATGCATGGATATCAAGATGCTTTCCAGTTTACATGGTTTCTCAAGACATTTCTGTTCTTGTTTCAGGTTTAACAATTCTGAGATATTTGTGTATAATTAACAAGTTCATTCTAATTTCTGGAAATGATTTTCCTGTTTCAACTTGTATTTTGGCACATATATGCATGGATATCAAGATGCTTTCCAGTTTACATGGTTTCTCAAGACATTTCTGTTCTTGTTTCAGGTTTAACAATTCTGAGATATTTGTGTATAATTAACAGAGTTCATACTACTTTCTGGAAATGATTTTCCTGTTTTCAACTTGTATTTTGGCACATATATGCATGGATATCTAATTATATATGTATATATATAAATATATATATGTATGTATATACTGCCAAATGTATATGTATACATATATATATATATATATATGTGTGTGTGTATGTAAAGATTCATGTACAGCTATGTGTAATTCGAAGAAAGAAATTCTGGTTTTTAAAACTGTTCAAAGAATTCACTAGCCGTGCACACAGAACAGGGTATTTTACAGGGTTTCCTTATTGGCATTTGAGCATCGTAAGGGCTTGGGGAAGCCCTTGCCCCTCCCATGGGGAGGGGGCGGGCTGTGAGGGGCTCGCGCCTCCTCCACAGGCCGCGGCCTGTGGAGGGCGCGAGCCTCTCACAGGTCGCGTCCTTCCCATGGGGAGGACAAGGGAATTACTCCCTTCCTCTTCCTATGGATAGCAATTTCAAACTCAGAAGAAAAAGAAGACATTTTGCCCAGTATAAACTACATTCGAATTTATCTCAAAGACATTTTGAATTTATCCAGAAAAAAAAGAGTTTTTATGCAGACCATATATGCATATATTTACAGTTATGCTTCAGGGCAGTTTAATAAATTGCAGAATTTGCAACAGAATAAAAACCCTAATTCTGAAGAAAAGAATGTGCATTCGATATTGCAACAAAAAGAAGTTAGCCATTCCCAGATTTAAAAACGAAAATTGGAAAGATTTCTCAGTTGTTTGTACTCATATTATGGAATAAAGCATTACATTCCTTCCATTTCCTTACTGCCATTTTAAATTAAAGAAGGCAAAGTATGAAAAGAACCTGGCAAATTTTGCTTCTTGTGCGTAAGCTCAAGAATACCTTTCTTTGTCTCGCTCCAACTCCTTGACATGATCTATATCTCGTAAGTCCTTTTCTCACTTAAGCTCTCACTTCTTTCGAGGATCATGCATGAAGTTTCCAGATGATGACAAAATTCTCATGCAATTTCTAAGGATTGCCAGTTACGCCATCCGGCTTTGTTGATTTTAAGATAGAATTTTCAGAGCCCAATGTTCTCTTGGATGTTTCATTCCTCATTATTTTTGGAAAATTATATACAAAATAATTATATCCTTTAAACCTATAATTTCATTTATGCAAAAAAAAATATTCTATTCTTTTATTTATTTTGTTTTATGTATAATTAAAATTTCATTTATGCAAAACACAATATTCTATTCTTTTATTTATTTTGTTTTATTTTTAATTATATTTCTTTTAAAACATATTTTTCCTTTTGTTTCTCAAATATAAATGAGGAATAATTAAAATAGAATAAGCCATATTAGTTCCACAATTTCTAAGGTTAATTAAACCGTAATTTAAATTTGCTATGCATTCATTTTCACGCAATCACATTGAGAAACAAACATGACCTAATGCAGCTACATGCTTTAAGTGGTGTGTGCGTAATCGAGAGCTTCTCCTCTTTTACGCTGTCGGGAAGCTAACCTTCTTTTCCTCAATCACACTCTTGGCCTTCGATCACCTTGGCCTTCGATCACCTACCACTCAATTGCACTCAGGCGTCCAAAAACAAAAGTGTATTAGTAACCATTGTAGAAACGTAAATTTAAAAATTAAATCAACATTCCTATTTTATATAAATGCACTCATAATTCTTGAAAGAAAATAATTATTTTTCTACATTCCCATACATCAAAGCATAGTATCATAATTCATATATTAAATCCCATAAAGTCATGGTCAAACATTATCAAAATAAATCATGGTCAAACATTATCAAAATAAGTCATGGTCAAAATAGCGTCAAAGTAAGTCATGGTCAAATAATAAAGTAAGTCATGGTCAAAGAAAACAAATTATGAGACGTGACATCTATCTTGTCAATAACAAAACAAAGCTAAAACATGTGCTCATCCATTTAGGCATCCCAAACTAAAGCTACAACCTGAACTCTTTCCACGGCGTGATAAATCCAAGCTCTTCCTCAAAGTTGGTGCCTTTGGCAATCCTCCTTAACTAAGTATTTCAAAAATATCTTTATCATGCACAGAGGTAACTAATAAAGAATTCAAGCACCCAAGTTGGCTCCAAGTGACGAGAGAAGTTAACTCCAATACTATCAACACCATTCATGCAAGAATGGTCATCCCCTCATAATAGTGTAGTCCTTATTATCTCGGCTATACAACTTAACAAAAGATAGCTATGCATCTCCAAGTTAATTCAAGCTAACTACATGTAACTCAAAATAACCAACATGCATGTAATTGAAGATAATCGAACCATAACTAAATTGAACTAAACTAATTCCCAAACTTAACTAACCTGGACTGATCTCGAACTTAATCAACTTCAAACATGCAAACATCAAATCCTAACCCCTAGGATCTTTTGTGGCATGCATTAAGTGTTATTCTTACTCCAAATAGTTAACTGAACCCATGAAAAGTCACTTTCTACTATGCGGCACCCACATGCTCCTATTATTTAGGAATAATTCACAAATGTCAATTTCATGATTTATTTCCATCCAAATAATTAATCTCATCCTAATCTTAGTGTTGTTGAACACATTCCAAGAATCTAGGAGATACATGAAATAATTAATGTTTAGGATTTGCAATTAAATGGCATCCTATTTCCAACAAGTGTGTTTGAATACCGTGAAGACATAGCTGAGCAAGAAGCCATGGCTTCTCCTGAGGTTTTAGAGGGGAAAATGAAGGCTAGGGGCCATAAAACGAAGTCAATTGTGCAAACTACATATCGTTTGAGGAATAGGACCCTTCTAGGTGAAGTGGTCAAATTTAAAGGCAAGGAATTGGCAATGTTAGTGAAGAAGGCCAGAAAGAAGGAGAAGAGTCATAGGGTCGACCTGGGTAAGCACAATTCTCCTATTGTGCTCTCAAACTCTCCTTCGAATGCTGAAGTTGATGACAACTTGGACTATGGCTAGTACATGCATTCCCTGGTGCCATATGGTAGTTCTGATAATGACATGTTGGTGATACCTCTAATTGCATCGAGGACAAGGAGCAGTCTAGTATTTTTGGATGCTAATGACTCTAAATAGGGTCACCTCCTATTTTAGTTTTTGATGACACCATAGTTTTTGCATAGGAGGTATTTGTATTCATGTGTCCATGTTTTGTCTTTCATTTTTTCATGTTGATGTGGAATAATCTTTTCGATGATATGAACCGAATCTTTTTGTTCCAAAAAACAAATATTGTAATAGCGATGACTAATATTCTACACATGTTTTTTGCCCCCCTTTTTCTTAAATGATTACATATGAAACCACCTAGGGAGTCCTTTGAGGAGTTAGTTAGAATTAGGTTTTTGAAAATGAACTCAAATGAAATTGAAATTGTAATTCAGTCGGGTCCTTGTTGCCCCCTTGTTTATATAAAGGGGATTTCATGGCTGAAGAAAAAGGGGAGAGTTCAGAATTTTGAGTCTAGACAAGGTCACAATAGATACTATGCTATAGCAGAATAGAATGTAAATATATAGTCTAGTAGATGAATCAAAAGAATGTCTAAGATGAAAGTTATACTATGTATAAATCTTAAATACGGTCTTACAATGAAATATCAAAAATTAAGAAGAATTTTAGTTTAGAAATATTGCTCTCCTATGTTTTTTCTTCCAAGTTATGAATGAAGATTGTTAATGGCATATTCATTTTTCTTTTGTATTTTGCACATAATGTATGAATTTTTTTTTATGCTATGGTTCAAAGAATTGATTAAATGTTGAAATGAGCTCATTAGTTTGTGAGAAAAGCATATAGGATTTAGTAAGGAAGTGATACTCTGTAGAAATAGTGAGTTAGATGTTACAAAGTGACATCCTAATGGTCCACTAATTTATGAGCTTCAATCCAAATTATATTATTGATTGACTACTAGTTGTAATTCATTTTCTTCCTTAGATAAAGTAATAATCATCTTGTTAGTTTATCTTATAATCAGTTGAGCCAGTGTTGAATTGTTTCTAGGATTCAAGATGAAGAATGATTAAAAATACTTTAAATTTCAATGTACCACTTCTAAGTATGAAGGCCCACTCCTTGAAAATAAGTAACACTTCTAGCTAAGGTTTACTGAGCTTTTGATAAGGTGATTTTCATGTAATAGTACATCTGTGTGAAGAAATACTCTTGACCAAGCATAAAATATTATGAGTATATATGGGATTACCCTCCCTCGGTCTCACGTAGCCCAAATAGAATAAGTAAAGTAATAAAAATACTCTACTTAAGTGTTGGCCAATCCTCAACCTAGCTGATAATTGGGTCATGGAAAGCCCATAAGTTAAGGCTAAGATTAAGTTTGGTTCTAAAAAAAAACCAACAGAATGGTTGGGTGTTGTTATGGATTTTGTTTTGGGGTGTAGTGGAGAAGATCGCACTTGACATAGTTGGCATTTGGAGGTGTATGTAGGAGATTTTTGTATAGGCATATGATGTGCAGAGTATTCTCTCTTTGGTCTTGGTTATCTCTGTAGATGTTTGGTTTCACATTACATTGGTTTGAGGTTTGGCTAGAGCTATTGTGATTACTATCTTGTGGTCATGTGTTTTCACTTATGTTCTTGGGTGATGACATGGAGGTTCCTTTATCTTTTTCCTTTGTTGGGTGAGGAGAACTTGGGAGAGCTATGGAGACTTGTGTTGAGAGTTTCTCTTATAGGTTATTGATTTATAGGTTTGCATATCATTGTAGATGATTCCTTGGTACTACATGATGTTGTTTACACTTTCTATATGATGCAATTGGTAGACTTGGTATGTCTTGATCTTTTTTAGATTTGCATTACCCATGTAGTGGGACCTCTTGGATGTGTATGCCATTCTTTGATAGGTTTTACACATGGAGTTTATGATTGCAATTTATGGCATGAGTTTACTATGTTCTGTATACCTTGGAGGTATGGATAGTTGGATGTGTTGGCACTTGTTGTGGATGCTATTTCAGCTATGGGTTTTTGTATCTTGACAACTACTAGTGTTAGGAAAAGGTGTGTTGTACACCTTGCAAAATGTATTTAATGTAATTATTCTTGGGGCCAGTTTATGTTGCGTGCAACATTGGGACATAAGTTAAGTTGATAAAATGTAATTACTTGGTGGTTTTGTGGGAGCTTGCTTCTATAAAAGCAACCAAAAAGGTAGTTGTTGAAGGTTGGTCAATTGACAAGTTAGCTTTGGTTAGCATTTGTGAGGGTTTGAAGCATGGCACAAGATGTTTGGTTGCATTGTTGTTCACATGTATTTTTTGGAGAGGACTTGTTGCTGCAATGGTGTTCATGTAGACTCTAAAGATGTATTGTAATATTTATTGCTGAATAATACATGAGAGATAGATGCTTTTGGAGGCTGGGTTTTTTTCCCTCTTGAAGGTTTTCCTAGGTTATATATTGTGTCATATTTTATGGGTATGTTACATCTATTCTCTTGCATGTGGATTTTGAATACTTAGTTGCATAGATTTCTCTTATGGGTTATGTGGAAATTGTCTTTAAATGGCTGCAAGTTACCAACAAGTGGTATTTTGGTTGTGGTTATATAACCCTTGGTAAAGAAAAAAAAGAAAACTATTATTTAAGTTTGAATCTATGCATTTCATAAGACAATGAAAGGAATTGCAAGATATGAGGGTTAGGTTGTTTATTGCAAATCTAAGGGTTTTGGGTTTGTTGTTTTGATGGGTTGTTTGCAAATTTGGGGTGTGAGAAATTTTGGGTGAAAAGGGGTTTTTGGATATGCATTCAAATGTGGGTTTTTTGGGGGGAAATTTATAGAAGACCTCCTGGAACAAAATTAACCTCATAATTGGATCTGGGTTGGCCAAGAGATGAATTTTGATATATAATTTGCCCTATTTTGGTTACTGAAAAAAAATGCATTTTTTTTATAAAATCCCTCTTGCTAGCATGGGCGTCATTATTTTATTCTCAATTTTTTTTAAAAAATCCTATCAATTAAAATTTGTAATGCAAAAATTCAAAACATAAATGATTTGAAAGCTTTTATAAAAAAGTTTGAAAAAAAAACAAATATAAAATTTAAGGGGGGCGGGGGTGGAGGGTTGGCTCCCACCCCTAACTACCGTACATGTAGCCTGCTAGTACCAATAGGTACTGATGGTGGCAGGTCTTTCGACTGCTACCAATTCCTAGCATGGCTAGTAGGAGGAGCCCACCATCCCCCATGTGGGGTAAAAAAAAATGAAATAAAAAATTTTATTATTAAATTTTTGCCACCGTTTTTTTAAATACATGTCGATAGAATTTTTTTAAAAGGGGTCGACATGCAATTTGAACTTTAAATAAAATTTATAATATTTTTGTGTCCACCACCCAATGAATGGGGCCACCTAGGTCGGGCCACCACCCAACCACCAGGGGTGGCTAATTTTTTTTTTGCCTTAAGTGCAAACGAGTGTTTTACTTTAGAGGGGCATAACTTTTGCCTAGTATGTCAAATTTTCAACTTCTTGGACTCGTTGGAAAATGAATTAGTGCTCTATATTGTGATGATAGAGATTTTATAATATATTATAGTTTTGACATTTTTTTTCTTTCTTTCCAAATTAGGTGTTTATTTTGAGCTTCAAGAGGGTATATCAGGTGCATACAAAGTCAGATTTTGGACTTCGAATAGTCAACAAAAAACTTGTTTAGAGAATTACATAGTGGATCAGGTTTGGAGTTATTTTGACATGGTTTATTTTCTATTTTCCTTATCTAAAATTTTTATGGGTTACTTTGACTATGGCGATACTATGAGTTTATGGATGATCGGATCTTAGAGATTTGATGTTGGGTTCATTGTATGCTTAGCTGTACATCTCAGATTATTCTCTCATTTGAAATGGTTATTAGTATATGGTTGGATTTATATGTTTCATTGTTGTATCTACAAGGTGTGCAATGTTGTAGGCGGTCTATACTTAAATGTTGCATTTATGACTTGGACATAGGTTGTGTTTGGCCATTGATATTTCAGTGTTGATGCATGTTCAATTTTGGTGGCTTGTTCTAGTCACTTGGTTTTCTAGTTTTGTTGTCATGTTGAGGAGGTGAGATGGTATTACAAGGTATAGTCATGATATGAGACCAATGCAGTTGACTATGATTATGCAAATATGTGGACACGGTTGGGTTGAGTTACTGGTACATTTGGTGGTAATCATGGTGTCATGGATGTTTCTTGTGCATTAGAGATTTTGGCATGTCATGATGGTTTATGTAGGTGTATTGTGGTGGTGTGTTTGGTTCCTTAACTATGGTACTTGAATATGGACATGTTTGGAAAATTAGATTAGAGGTTGATTTGGTATTTGAGTCTTTTGTTCTAGGTGTGTGCAAGAAGTTGAGTCCACTTTTTGGCCAAAAAGTGGAAGTGTTTTCCCTGATTTTTAGAATTTGAAACATTTGACCTTAAAATTTGAAGCACTTAGAGATGGAATCTTTGAAAAATTCACTGATCATAAAATGTAGTACTCGGAGTCTAGTTTCCAAATATGTAATTTATTTCAATACCCAGATTGTAAAATTGAGTTTCAATAGGCTTCTAAAACCAATCGCTTAAAAGTCAAATTTTTATACCATACCATGCACACGACATCCATATTTTGACCTAAATTATCATATTTTCTAAATCCTTTTGGGAAAAGATTTGTGACTCACTGAAACTTGTTTTTGATTTTTTGTAATTTTTTATTGAATTTTTTTTTTGTTAAATTTTATTAGGCATATTTGTCGTTTTGAAAAATCGTGTGTACGACACGCATAAGATGACCTAAACTTATCATTTTTTATTTTTTTTTTTAAACTGAAAAGAATTGTCGAAGTTTGTTCTCATGCAATCCATTCGTAAAAATGTTGTTGATCAAAAGTTATTAAAATACTAAAAAACCCGATAATTCAAGTTTATGGACTAGTTTCATTAGAAATTAATTGAAAAATAGAAAAATAAAATTATTAAAAAAAATTACATATTTGGAATCTCCATTGTCTCATCTATAATGAGTTTTAATTTTGTAAAAAAATTCTGCAAAATAGGTCTTCAGACATATGTCCAAAGTCATTATTTTCCTGTGACATTAACAAGACCTTCAAGTTGCAGGTCAAACCAGGTCCAAAGCTTATGTTCGGGTCCCCAAGAAATTTCCTGAACAAAAAAAAAGCCAAAAACCCACCCAAAAATTCATAATTTAAAAAACGGGATCTCGTTTCTCGTTTCATAAAAAAACATTTTTTATGGTTCTGAAATGGGATCCCATTTTGATTTTTTTCCAAAAATGAAAAGTTTTCAAATGGATCCCGCTTTGAAAACTTTCCTAAATGGAAATTTCAAAATTGGAAGTTTCAAAATGGAAAGTTTCAAAATGGAATCCAGTTTGAAAATTTTCCAAAAAATTTTAAAAAACTGGGATCCCATTTTGAAAAACGAGATCTTGTTTTTTAAATTTAGGCTCGAGATCTCGAAGCTAAACGGGATCCCGTTTTTTGCAAGCTGATTTCATTTTTTTGCCTAAGGCAAAAACTTCCACGTTTCGTGGACTCATCTTCTTGCATTTACACTTATATACGATTATTCTCTTAGATATCTATGTTTGCAGTTTACTGATGTGATGATGAGCTTGCATGTTTAAGTGATTGGATCTACAAGTCATGCAGGCTGTGGATTAGCTACCCATTTACTTGTAGTGGGATGATTCAATTGTGGATTATCTTTTTTCACCAAGTTTGATGCATTGTTGTTGCAGACTTTGATTGTTGGACTCATTTTTGGTCATTTGTACATTGGTATGTGTGCTTAAAGATGAGAGGATGGATGTTTCTAATAGTACTTGGACAATTTTTTTGGGACTTGTAGCATGTGGTTTATCATGATGTCATGGATAGCTTGATTATACTTTTCAGTGGGAGCTTTTGACAGTGATGGATTGGTGGTGATGGATATGTTTATGATGGTTTGGCAATTGAAGGTATCTTCTTGGCTTGGAGATTTTGGTTCTACTTGTTATGATACTGATAGTTCAATTGTGTGTGTAGACTTGGATGATCTTCATGGAGAGGATGGTTGTCATAATGCCATGTGTGACTCAATATCACAGTTCACTAAGAGTTGTTGGCAGTGATGTGGATTCACTATTTGATGGTGGATGGTCTTCTACAGTGATTGTTGGTGTCATGGATGGACTCTTGGTTTGTACTTCTATGCAGTAAGGGTTCAGTGACATTTTTAGTTTCATCAAGATAGAGGATGGTTATATTCATTTGGTTTGGATATGTTGACATCTTTGGTTGCCATGTAGGACTTCTTTAGTCTTTGGTTTAGGTGTCATGCTTTGCTATTCTAATATATGATCCTTGTTATGATATGATGGTTATGTTATTATGTCATGGTATAATCTTGTTTGTGCACATTAGAGTTTTGGTATGATATAGGTACTTGTTATGTTTCTTTGGATCACATGATACTCCTTGATGAGGTGTTAGATCATGATGCTATGGTTATGTTCTTGATTAGGTGATTGGATATATGATTTTGATCTTGGTTGGTTCTCTTAGTATTGGGTACATCGACATTTTCTTGATTACTTCATGCTGGTGCTATATTGCATTTGGAGTTTGGAATGGATTGGTTGGGTATAAGTACTCATGGATACTTGGAGACATAGGTGAGGCTTGAGTTCTCTTATGATTAGAGACATGGGTTGAGATGGTTACTCTTGACGAGATTTCAGCAGGGAGTACGAGGAGCCTACACCTTGGTTGGTTGTAAGTTCAATGTGGACCTATGAGGAGAGTGTTCTTGGATGAATCATGATGACTTGGATATCTTGGAGGAACATTACCATTCCCCTCTCTTGGTCTTCTCGGCGGTTTCACTTGAGAGGTATTGCTCATTGTTACTTTCAAGTGCTCTATGTTTTATACTTTATGTTCTCATGCATTCGGATCTTGAGCTATGGATATATGGTTTTGGAGGGTTCATTTGAGGAGTGTTGGCATGTTTATCTCCTTATGCATTGTGATTTCATTCATTGATGTTGGGTTGAGGAGATGTATTGGGCTTATTTCCTTCATTGGGAATGGATTTAGTTTGATTTTCTTTGGTTATGAGAGGCTTGCAACCATGTTGATTACATGATACATATGTTTGATCTTGCTGATTGAACAATTGGGTGTTGTCATGGCTTTTCTTTTGTGGTGTTGTGGAGGAGATCATATTTGACACAATTGACATTTAGAGGTGTATGTAGGATATTTTTCTATAGGTATATGATTTGCAGATTTTCTCTCTTTGTTCTTGGTTATCTTCCTAGATGTTTTGTTTCACATTACATTAGTTTGAGGTTTGGATGGAGCTATATTGTGATCACTAGCTTGTGGTCATGTGTTTTCACTTATGTTCTTGGGTGATGACATGGAGGTTCCTTTATCTTTTTCCTTTGTTGGGTGTGGAGAACTTGGGAGAGCTATGGAGACTTGTGGTGAGAGATGTTTTTATAGGTTACTGATTTACAAGTTTGCATATAATTGTGGATGATTCCTTGGTTCTATATGATGCTATTGGTAGACTTGGTATGCCTTAATCCTTTTCAGATTTACATTACCCATGTAGTGAGATATTTTGGATGTGTATGTCATTCTTTATAGGTTTTGCACATGGAGTTTATGATTGTAGTTTATGAGTGTATATGTTTATGGCATGAGTTTACTATGTTTTGTATACCTTGGAGGTATAGATAGTTGGATGTATTGGCACTTGATGTGGGTGTTATTTCAGCTTTGGATTTGTGTATCTTGAAAACTACTGGTGGATATTGTTACCTTCATATTGAGTGTTTGTGTTTGGGATATTAGTTGAGGCAGATCTTATGCTCCGTTGTGACAGATTGTGTGGATTTTGTTTGGATGGATTCTTATCTTTGTGCATTGGCATGATGGAGGATATGATAATTCATCTGGGATGACAGTCGTGCTTTGATTACTTTTGCAGGTATCTTGATGGAGCACATGAAGCACTTTGATTCCATGATGGTATATGTGGCTATATGGATTGTTCATTTGATTCATGTTTTGAGGTTACTTGTTCCCCTTATGCAATGTATACAACAAGTGGGAGAATGTTAGGAAAAGGTGTGTCAAGTGCACCTTGCAAAATGTATTTAATGTAATTATTCTTGGGGCCACTTTATGTTGCATGTAACATTAGGACATAAGTGAAGTTTCTAAAATGTAATTATTTAATATTGACAAAAATAAATAAATAAAGTATGCAATATTAAATATGGGGACATGGTTTTTTAATCTCATGGTTTGTCACATAGTTTTGTGTAATACCACTTGGTGGTTTTGTGGGGAATTGCTTCTATAAAAGCAACCAGAAAGGTAGTTGTTTAGGTTGGATCAATTGGTAGGTTAGCTCTGGTTAGCATTTGTGAGGGTTTGAAGCATGGCATGGGATGTGTGGTTGCATTCTTGTTCACAAGGATTGCTTGGAGAGAGCTTGTTGCTTCAATGGTGTCCATGGAGACTCTGAAGATGTATTGTAATGTTTATTGCTAAATAATACATGAGAGATGGATACTTTTGGAGGTTGGGTTTTTTTCCCTCTTGAGGGTTTTCCTAGGGTATATCTTGTGTCATATTTTCATAGGTATGTTGTCTATTCTCTTGCATGTTGATTCTAAATACTTAGTTGCATAGATTTCTCTTTTGCGTTATGAGGAAATTGTCTTTAATGGCTACAAGTTTCCAAAAAAAGCAATGCACGATGGTTAGCTAATGTAGTGTGAAAAAATGTGCACTCTCAAAGAAAGAGGAAATTTCACACTTAATTTGGACCCATTTTGGAACCCCTGCTTTATCCCCCCTTTAAAAATCATCTCTTAGAGACCCCTAGGACCCATTATTTTGGATCTCGAGGCTCATTTCACTCAAAAATCATATAAGATCTCACACAAAAACATTCAAATCCTTGAAAAATATAAAAAACCACCTTAAACATCTAAGGTGGGACTCATTTTCCACCTTTGGTGAATGACTCCCCTTAGGTGAGACCAATTCGCCAAGTGTGGCAAATGAGTCCCATTAAGGTATTTTCCAAATTTGAGTGGGAATTCATTACTTTAAATCATATTTTTGGTAAATGTCAGCTTTTGAGATCAAAATAATGGTCAATTAGGTGTCAATGCCTATAAAATCAAGCTTCTAAGTCATTTTTCAAAAGAGGAAAGCATATTCAAGCACTTTGGGAAAATACCAAGCATTAAAAGTCTTTCATAAGAGCATTCTATTTCCAAGAGCAAGCAAATTTGAAGCATTGGGGCAACATTAAAGAATTTTTGCAGGTCTTCAAGCTCACTTTCTATCAAGATATAACATTGTTAAGGGTTGATCATGGATTCCTAAGGTGAATAATGATGGATTCTAGTTTGGGGAGATGCAACTAGCCATCAAGCCAATCCTAAAGACTTGTTTCCTAATTGATTCAATCTTCCATTGTCACTCTACATTCAACCTAAAGAAGGTACAAGTGTCATTAGAGTTCACTTAGCATGATTGGAGATCATCACAAGTGAGTTATTAATCTTTTCATTTCCATTTTTGCATCATATTCTTGCACATTAGAATAGGATTGCATCATATCTTAGATTTCCTAGTCTTTAAAACACTTAAGGCTAGGGTTTTTATGCACATTTCTTCATTTATAACAAGTTTTAATTACCAAAATAGGGGTTTGACAGAGGAAAACTCCCCATTAGAAAATCCATTTGAATTATGTTTTGTAGGTGTTTTTCACATATTTAGACCTAGAACCCAGACTGGAAGGAAGGGGCAGGTGTTAAAGTGCATATCAAAACTTTTAGTTTTCAAAAAAGTGGAACTGGAATAATTCACCAATAGTGGTGAATGAGTTCCACTACTGTTGTTTGTCAAATCTATCTATATATTTTGATACCCTTTTTCCAAAAGTGAGCTCCCATGTAGAAAATGAGATCTAGGACTAATTTGCCTAAGTTGGCGAATGAGTCCCAATGGCATAAAAAGTCTAGATTTCTAGAATTTCAGAGCTATTCCCAACCTCTTCAAGGTTTCCTAGTGCACACCATTTACATTCTTACCCTTTTTTTTGTTCTTGTTGCATTTTTGAGCATTTTTCCTTTGTTTGCATATCACACTGTGTTTTCAAACATCTTGTATTTTCCAAGTTTACACTTGGTGGTGAACCCTCATTTACTATTATATTTTCCCTAAAACTCTCCCTTTGTTATATTTCAATTTCCTTTGCATTGAAATATCATGGGTTTGTTCTTGAGTGAATAATTAAAGTTTTGTCTCTCTCCTTTTAGGTTGAAAACTCTAGAAGCGAAAGAGAGCACAAAATAATCTTATTCATTTTGGTGAACCTACATATAAAGAATTATATTTCTGATTTGGAGTGCATTTAAATCATAAATTTAAAGTGAATTAACATTGCATTAGGTTTTGCATTGTTTAAATTGTATTCTATGGTTTCAAACTTTGCACTAGTGAAAAATTCATTTAGCTTGCATTTGTACATATATTTTTATATAAAATCATTGAAAAATTGCATTTGCATCCTAGATATAGGTCATACAACATAGAAAACATAAAAATAAAATATAAAAATATAAAAATTCTAAAAAAAATTCCTACTAGGACTCATTTCCCACCTTGGCTGAATCAGTCCTAGTGCAAAATTTGCATTGTTGTTTACAAAATTAAATTCCAAATTTTTAAGCTTCAAATTGTCTTTGTTACTTTTCTATTTCAGTGTAGTTACTTTCTGCTACATTGAAATCATTAGAAATGGCATCATTTACATTCATGGCAATTACAGATAGCATTAAGTGTTTATAAATTTCATTTTCAACATTTATTCCTAGTTCATTTAGATCAAATTCATTAGAAAATGAAAACAAGAAGTTGAAAACACCAAAAGAAACAATTCAAAAAATGCTAAACTTTAGAAAAATCATATCATCCAAGCCTTTTAATAGTGATGACTTAGACATGTTAAATGAGGCCCTTGAGGACTTCCTCTCACTAAAATCATCCACTAAGCCTTGTCATGATAAACATAAACCAAGTGAAGTTAACCTACCCCTCAAGCCTTTTAGTAGTGATGACTTTGGTATGTCAGATGAAGCCCTTGAGAACTTCATATCACAAATCCCATCCACTAAGGCTTGTCATGAGAAACTAAAAACACAAGAAGTCAATGTGATTCAACCTCAACTCAGCCCTTACCCACCTTTGCATAAAACGCAACCTAAAAAGAAAACCTAAGTATACCCTTTATCCACATAAGACTAATGTATTGTAGCAACTGAGTCATAATACTGTTGCTCATACATACAACACTAGAGATAATCTGCAACCACAACAACCAACCTCAACACCCTTACCACTACCTAATATTGTATTGCCTAGTTCCCCTTGTTTAACTTTGCATAGTGGAAATGAGTATAATCCCATTGAGCAACTTAAGAATACTCCTGCAAAGATATCTCTATGGGATTTAATTCAAAACTCACCAAACTATCATAGTATGCTTCAAACCACCTTACAAAATGTAGTGGTTCCTCCTGGCACAAATGTAAATGATGTGGCAACTCTCATATAGGAAATGCATACGGTTAATGTAGACATCACATTTCATCAACATGAGCTGCCCCCTTTGGCATTGTGATAGAAAAATGAGGCTTTTATGATAATAGCTCAATTTAATCAAATAGGCATCAAAAGGACCATGGTTGATAATGGTTCAACCCTTAATGTGTGCAGTGTGAAGCTCTTAGATAAGTTGTGAGTAGACAAATCAACAATTCAATTTGACTCTTTATCAATTCGAGGATTCAAAAATGTAGAAGGAAACCACTTGGTGTGATTATTTTACCTATTACAGTTGGATAGGTCACCTTACAAAATCCTATTCATGTTATGCCTCATGATCTTTCATACAATATTCTTTTGGGAAGACCATGGATTCATGAGATGCATGTGATGCCTTCAACTCTTCATCACATTATGAAGTATGTCTATGAAAACAAGGTATACCAAGTTGAAATGGACTTCGAGCCTAAAAGTTTTTTACAAGTTGAAAAAGGAACAACAAGTCTTTTGAGCACATTAATTCAAACATCCAACATATAACCTTTACAAGAAGACAAGCAAGAAATGGAAACATTGTCAAAATTGTTAGACGATGATTGGTGTTCTTTGGAATTCACACTCTCATTTATGGGAGAATACATAATCACAAGAAAACAAGAGGACAAACAAAAACAACCAATGGTCATGTCAACTCAGAATTTGGAAGAACACTCACAAACATCTAACTCATCTAATTTTGAAGAGGATACAATTTATACAACAAAATTTGATGAAATAGACTGCCAACAACCTCTGAACCCAAAAGAAATGGAAAAACTTTATGGAAGAGGTTGTGAACTTGTGAAACAATTGGGTTATAGCGGTAAAGGATGTGGAAATAAAGAACAAGGAATTTGTGTCCCTATAGAACCTAATACACAAGAAATGAAAACTAGCTTGGGATATTGTCCTTCTAAAATTACACAAGCAATGAAGAAACCATTGTCAAACATCAATACTACCATGTGCAAGACAAAGATTAAACTCACTATGAAACATCCTGAATTGCTTGACATGGATTTACCACCATCATGGGAGAACTTTGATGATGATGAAGCCTTGAATTTTTTTTTAGGAGTTTATAATATACCATATACTCCTCCCAAGACAAAGGTCACATGCACTATGATTAGCACCAAGCAAAGAAATTTAGAAGATGAAAGTAATGAGAATGATATAAGTGTAGACAATACAACCCTAAATTTCCAAAGTCAAATGCACTTCCTTTAGGGGACACAATTGATATACCAATGTATATAACTGACAAAGATAAATTCATTAAGATAGGGAAGTGCCTTGATGATTAAGAATAAGAGGATACTACAACCTTGCTCCATGAATTTCCCAAACTCTTTGCTTGGGAATATTCAAAAATGTCAAGAATTGATCTGAAGATAGTGACACATAACATTGTCCTTGTTGAAAATGACAAGGCCATTTGAAAAAAGATACGAAAGATGAATCCTAAAATATCTTTGCTTGTTAAGGGTGAACTTGAAAAATTCCTTGATGCTGGTTTCATAAGACCTATAGATTATTCTTTATGGATCTCAAACATTGTTGTAGTTGAAAAACCTGGCAATCATATTAGGATGTGTACAAATTTTTCGTGATTTGAATAAAGCTTATTTAAAAGATGACTTTCCCCTTCCTAATATAGATATGATAGTGGATTTGACTGTTGGACATGCTTTGTTGTCATTCATGGATGAATTTTCTAGATATAACAAAATTTTCATCAACCCTCAAGATTAGTACAAAACAACATTTACATTTGTTTGGAGAACATTTTGTTGGGTTATGATGCCTTTTGGATTAAAGAATCCAGGTGCAATATATCAATGAGCTATGATACTAACATTTCATGATTATATACATAAAATATTGGAAGATTACGTTGATGACATTCTCAGAAAATAATTAATAAGACAAGACGATGTACACGTCCTTTGAAAATATTTGAGCGGATGCACAAATACAACATGCAATTGAATAAAAAAAATGTGTCTTTGGTGTAGATAGTGGAAAATTTTTAGGGTTCATTGTATCTCACAAAGGAATTGAAGTGGATACAAAGAAGATTGATGTTATTTTCAACATGCCACCTCCTAAAAATATTTCTCAGTTATGAAAATTACAAGGATGAATTCAATCCATCCATCGTTTTGTTGCATCTTTGGCTAATTGAACATTACCATTTACACATCTAAAAAAGGATGCCCACTTCAATTGGAATGGCAATTGCAAACATTCTTTCAAGATCTCAAAGGAATACCTTACAACTCCACTTGTTTTACAACCCGCTATGCAAAATAAACCATTCATAATTTATATAGCTGCATCAACCCATGCTCTCGCGACATTGTTGGATCAACAAGATGAAAACAATAAAAAGCACCTGTTCTATTACATCAACCGAACCATGATAGATTATGAGAAATGATACACAACAATCAAAAATAAATGTTTGGCCCTTGTATTTTCTACTAGTAAGTTGCGACATTATTTATTGAATGCCAAAATACAACTAATGACCAAATTTGATCCTATTAAACATCTTTTCAATAAAATAGACTTATCAAGAAGTCTAGCTAAATGGGTGATGTTGTTGATTGAGTTTGACTTGAAGTTTTTTCACAAAAATTAATTAAGGGTCAAGCCTTGACCGAATAGTTGGCTGACGCTCCATCACCTTTAGCATTACCTAGTAATGATTCTTTCCCAATGATAATATGTTGACAATCAACGCTAATACATGGGAGTTATATTTGTATGGGTCTAAGTGTAGAACAAGCTTTGATGTTGGGGTCATACTAGTCCCACCCAGAGGAAAACCCATTCCATTGTCATATCAGTTAAAATTCTTATGTACAAACAACACTGCTAAATGTGAAGTGTTGATTTTTGGGCTGAGTGCTACTTTAATATTGGGTGCAAAAGACATTAATATCTTTGGTGATTTGAAATTAGTAATCAAAAAAATAAATGGAACATATCAAATAAAGAATCATAGGTTAGAAAAATATAAAGACCTCACAATGAACTTGTTAGAAAATTTTGAATCATTCACCATTGACAATGTCCCATGAAAAGATAATCGGTATGTAGATGCAATGGCAAGTGTGGACTCTCTTATCTCACCTCAAGACCCTTCAAAAGATTTCAAATTTATTGCTCATCCAATTATGAAACTATCCATCGACGAAAAAATTTGAAGAGGTATCTAAAACAACCAAGAACGACTTGAGTGAATGGTATGATACAATGTTCAACTATTTGAAAGATGGTTCTATTCCTCAGCCCACAACCAAAAACACCTAGCGTTGCTTATCAAAACTAGCAACCAAGTACATCATCCTTGCCAATTTTTTATATAGGTGATCCTTTAATGATATTTTTCTTTGACGTCTTAATGAATTTGAAATCCCCATAGCACTTGAAGAGGTGCATGCGGGTGCATGTGGAGGTCATTTTGGAGGAAAATATTTAGTGCATAAACTCATTCACATGGGATAATATTGGAGACATATGGAAAAATATTGCTTTACATATGGGTGATCCCATAATATTGGTTTACAATTTTTTACTAAATTGGACACTGAAATAATTTTTTCTAACTAAATCTTCACTTTTGGGCACTTATAGCAGCTAAACTGTGAGTAATTTTAAGATAATACAAACTAGTGATTTGTGAATTTTTTTTTTGTAGATTCTAAATATATTTTTTCAAAATATTTGGAGTCAAATTGTACTTATTTTTTCATCTCCTTCGAAAACTATTTTTTTTCAGGAAACAACATTTTTAACGAGTGACACCAATCGTGATAGCACTTTAACTTTTTTCCATGAAGGATAAAATTCTAATTTTCTCAAGTTTAGATTTGTAACTCGATATCTAGTGCTCTAAATTGGTTAGATAGTGTAGTAATGAATATTTTTTTCTAATCAAGTTTCTTTGAAGTCAAACCAATTACAATCTCGTGACTAGCTGTAACCTATAACGCTTCTTAAATTTTTTATGTATCAAAATTCAATTTATTTTTGTTGGATCAAGGACTTTGAATATCTCCGCAATACATATTTTCTCAATTTTTTGATAATTTTCTATTTTTCCACGTGTAGAATGGAGAGCTTGATTTTTGATGAAAAACATATGCTTAATCAAACTAAAAATAAAATACATAATAAAACAAAAACATATTAAAATTATATTCATTGGATAGCTTGTTTCGAGGACTACCATCATCTAGTTTGGTCTGTGAAGTCTCCTCCATTTTAATCCTCAAACCTAAGCTTTGAAGGGAAAAATTCTAATGTTTTTATGTGCTAGAGAGTGGGAAGGTGGGAAAAGGGGGGTTCCCTTGAACCAAGAGGGGTTTGAGCAAACCCACAAGGGTTTTCTCGAACCAAGGTTCATTTGAACCCCTTTCCAAAAATGATTTCCTTTGATTTTTTTTGCAGGAATGGTGGGAAGTTCATTGAATGGGCTCACTCAAACCCAGGTTCTAGTGAACCCTCTTTAGGTTCATTTGAACCTATTAATTCATTTGAACCCCTAAAATGATTTTTTTTGGCATGGGGTCATTTTTGTCAACTTTTCCTTCCTCACTCCAATTGTAAACCACTTTTGTGTGTTCAATTGTATGTTAAGAGATGTCACAAATGTCAAGAACATAAAAATTTGATTCATGCTCTTGCTTCTGAGCTCCATGCCCAAATTCCTATTTGGTTGTTCTTGAATTGGGGATTGGATTTGATTGGAATAATCTCACCACCTTCATCCACTAGACATATGTTTATAATCACAACAAAAAGTTGTTTCATAAAATGGGTAGAAGCTAATCCTCTTCAATCCACAACTACTAATGTAATATATCTTTTCATATTGGAACACATTATTGCTCACTTCAAACTTCATTTCATGATAGTTTCAGATAACGAAACACAATTCAAAAACAAAGATGTGAAGAAATTCCTTGATATCTTTAATATCCAACATCACTTTTCAACACATTACTACCTGCAGTCTAATGGGAAGTAAATAAACATAACAAGGATTGGCATATGCAACTGACATATGCATTTTGGGCTTATTGTAGTAGCATTAGAACATCTACTGGAACAACTCCTTATAACCTTGTCTATGGTGTCGACACAATCATGCCCTTGGAGTTAGAAATCTCCAAGTTATAGATCACTCTTCAAGGACTCATCAATGATGACACTTACAAACAACAACAATTACATTGATAAGCTTGAGATGCTTGATGAACAACACATTAAGGCTCTTGAGCACCTTCAAGCTTATGCTAAGCAATTACAACGTAATTATAGTGATCATTTCATCCCTCATGTATTTAGGAAAGGTGACTTAGTTTTTTATGAAAATCAATGAAATGTCAATGCTGACCCAATTGAAAAAGGAAAATTCAGTTCTAATTGTTTAGGATCCTACATAATTAATGAAAGATATGGGTCTCGTGCATACACGTTAATAGAAATGGATGGCACACCTCTCAAAGACCCTATCAATGCCACACATCTACTCTAGTATTATCTCTAATCATCTTAAATAGTATGAATGACAAAGCAATGTTGTTAGAGCTACTGGATCATGTCCCATATGCTTTCACATTGCTTCATTCCTAACAAACACTTATGTGTATGTATTGAACACTAAGGTGATTATGTAAGTCATTTTCATATAATTATTTTAAGTTTCATGCTATTCAAATTCATCCTTTGTGTTATGTTAGATTAGATCCTTATATGCATTTAATGTTCTTTAGTTAGATCATAGGTGCATTTAATTTAGCATAACATACTTAATTACAATGTTGCATCTAAGAGAAACTGTAATAAGTTTTAATTAGATCATATAAAGCATGTTAAATCATGAAGATATTCATTAAATAATATTACAAAGGTTATTTAATTAATCACATTTCCATTTAACATTTAACACATAAAATTAACTACTAAAAAATCACATGCTCATATATATATATATCAATTTTTTATGTGCATGTCATCAATATATACAATATTACTGAGGTTTGCAGCTATTAGATCCCTTAGGATTTGGTACTCATTTCACTCTAGTGGTGGTACGTCAGGAGATAGTAGTATGCAATCATGATCATGATCCACTGAGTCCGAGAGAAAACTCTAAGCCCTGTATCTATCCTAGGGCCTCCCGATGTGCTCTTGTTATCTAATCTCTCTCCACCTATAGCCTGGCTACCTCAAACTCTAGTCTCTTGAACTATGTTGAGGTCTAGGATGACCGTGCCTCTGATGTAGCATTGGCACAGTAGACTCACCTCCTCAAACTCTCATATGTCACCCGTTGTCTTGCAAATGGCCTTAGTGACTCTAGATCCTGATCTACATTAGGTGGGGGCACATAGTCTGAGTTTATGACCTCCTCATTGACTAATGTGGGAACTATCTCTATAGTTTCCTATTGATAGAGATCTTCCAAATCTCTCATAGCTCTTGCAAGATAGAAACAATGAATAATCATTACACATCATGGCATATATATATATAAAGCATAAAAATAAGCACAAAGCAGATGAATAAATAAAATATCATCACCATTATCTCTAGTAGGCTGTGAAACATCAACTTCATCTTGTGCAGGGGCATGTAAGATGTGTTATCCCCTCCCTGACTATGGGTACTAATTCCTACTGTGACCACTCCTCATGATCTATTCATATGAATGGGTGAGGGATCTCCCCACTCATGTCATGTTTGATCCTCAGCTATTGCCCCATCACCCTCACTCATGGGTGGCTCCTCCTCCTCCTCCAAGTGCTCCTCATCATCCTGCTCATCTCCTCTATCCTGACCATCATAACCAAGATCTGCATCCTCATCATAGTCCTCATCTATGACATTTGTAAATATGTCCACAACCCTGTACCATGTCTCCTCGACCCTATCCTCTATATCATATCCCTCATCTAGAAATGGTACTACATCTCCTATAAGCTCATCCATGGGAAATATGGGAGCTGGTTGTGATGCTATCTACCACTCCTCATAGTCATCTATGGCATCGACATCATCAACATTAGAGACTGAAGGCATATTGTGATCTGAGTATTCAGAGTTGTTGTAGACAACATTATGTGTAGTGAACCATACTATATCACTAGGTCTTCGAGAACTCTGCACTAACCTCCTTAAGAAGGGTGGTGCCCTCGATGGTGCTTGGACCTGCTTAAACTGCCATGCAACCTAATCATAGTAGAAAGAATGTACTATGTAATCATGTTAGCCAATAAAAAACTATCTAGTTGTAATCTCCTCATCTGTTGAGTGTGATTTGGCCACTGAAGTGTAAGGTGATATGGTCTCTAGAGGATTTCATCCTCCTTCAGTTGGTCAAACTGCACTCTCCAAAAGTGTAAATCACCATACTGCTAGAACCATCATAGAGGATAGCTGAAGGCTTGAGGATATCCCATGGCTATTAGACATGAGAAGTTGGTAGGTTTGGTAAAAGTGATATGGTCAAGGCACCAAAACTATAGAAGTGTACAGTGTACCATGTTGTCCACCTCCCAAAATAAAAACCATCCAAGATCATAATATAAGTACATAGTTAGGATATAGTTCCCCTAGGCGTATATTGTCTTGTGCTCTACCATACCCTGTATTAGGTGTACCAGTCCTCCCTCTAGGTGTGTTGCTTTCCCATCAAGGATGAGTACTAATGCAACTATGTGCATCATAATCCATCTAGTCAGTGGGGCTCATGAATATAGTAGCATCGATAGATCAATCCATGCCCTCACTCGCTCATCATGTATTGGTCCATTTAGGAAATACTGTATGTCAACCTTCTTGTGGAATGTCCGATCTCCTCGGAAGTGTACCCGATCACCCAGAATAGGAACTTAGAGTATGCAGTGGATGTCCTCTAAGGTGTTTGTTATCTCACTAGTAGGAAGGTGGATTGTACACATGTATGAATCCCAACGCTCAGCTAGAGCCATCAACATCACATCATGGTACCTCATTAGGGGCATGATATATGCCCAATATATCCCTACATCCTGTAATAGCTATGTGTCCTCTACTAAAAGTGTGGGGACTAAGTCTCTAAGAAAGCTAAGTTGTTTTCCACCTAGACGCTGACGTGAATGGGTGGGCACCTATCAATAAAGCAAAAATATGTCATATAAGCAATCTAAAATCTTTAATTTCTACATGAATCATCATAAAAGTGTACTAAAGTTACTCTAATGTGCTTTCCTAAAGGACCTAGACACATTAGATCCCTTTTGGGACACTTTGCAAAAAAGTGGGACACTTCACAAACAAAAGGGACACTTGTGAAACAATGGGACACTTCATGAAAAAAGGGGACACTCTGTGAACTTTTTTCCAAGGCCTAAATTAACTTAGAAATGTACAAAATTCATAAAATAACTACACAAAGAAAAAGTGAAGGCAACATAATCAACTCATCTCATGATGATTTCCATCGTGTGCCACCTGGTCCTGTAGCACATCCAGTCTTATGGACCTATAGTCTCATTTTCTCAACATCTTTCACTATTCTTCAATTGATCTCAAGCTACAAAAAGGTAAAATAAAAAGTAAGAATTCACTTCACTTTTTTCTCTTATGTATGTTAAAACTAGGGTTTCTACTATATTAGGGTTTAAAAAGTGCTCTTTTATTCAAGTTAACATAATGGGAATGAGTGAACTTCATTTTCAATGTCATTTATTGTGTTGAAATCATGATTCCTCTCCTAACATCATCAATTGTCTATCATTATCTAGCATGGTACTTGGAAATTCCCTATGGTATGACTTACCCTATTCGACATGGCTAGATTGCTACCTTGATTCCACCTCCATAAAGCAAGAAAAATCAAGGGGGCATACATCTACCCTCAAATGTGACATCTAGTTAGAGGTTTAATAAGAGGATTTTGGAAAACTAATAGATTCGTTTTGTAGGATGTGGTTTCTAATGTTGCAGTTTTGTAGATGACTACAATGGGGGCTTCATTATCTCGTATCACAATCAAACTTGTATGTGTATCCTTTTATGAAACAAAGATCATCACTGGATTTCTTTAGCTTACATATGCACATAGAGTCATATGGGTGCTAAAGTGGGAGCTAAATGTACTATAAAAAATTATGCACTCTTGAAGAAAGAGACAATTTCACACTTAATTTGGACCCATTTGGGCACCCTTGCTTTATGCCCCCTTTAAAAAATCACCTTTTATAGGCCCCTATGACCCATTATGTTGGATCTCGAGGATAATTTCACTCAAAAATCATATAAGATCACATAAAAACATTCAAATCCTTGAAATCTCTAAAAACCCACCTTAAACATCTAAGTTAGTACTCATTCACCACCTTTGGAAAATGAGTCCCCTTAGGTGGGGCCCATTTTCCAAATGTGGTGAATGAGTCCCATTTGAGGTATTTTTTAAATTCAAGCAAAAATTCATTAATTCAAATCATATTTTTGGTAAATGTTGGCCTTTGAGATCAAAATAGCAGTCAATTAGGTGTCAATTCCTATAAAAGCAAGCTTCTAAGTCAGTTTTCAAAAGAGGCAAGCATAATTCAAGCACTTTGAGCAAATACCAAGCATTAAGAGTCTTTTAGAAGAGCATTCTAATTCCAAGAGCAAGCAAAGTTGAAGCATTGGGACAACATTAAAGCATTTTTGAAGGTCTTCAAGCTCACTTTCTATGAATATCTAGCATTGTTAAGGGTTGATCATGGATTCCTATGGTGAATCATGATGGATTCTAGTTTTGGTAGATGCAACTAGCCATCAAGCCAATGCTAAAGACTTGTTTCCTAACTGATTCCATCTTCCATTGTCACTCTACATTCAGCCTAAGGAATGTACAAGCATGATTAGAGTTCACTTGGGGTGATTGGATATCATCACAAGTGAGTTATTCATCTTTGCATTTTTGTTATTGCATCATATTCTTACACATTAGAATAGGATTGCATCATATCTTAGATTTCCTAGTCTTTAACACGCTTAAGGCTAGGGTTTTATGCATATTTATTCATTTCTACCAAGGTTTAATTACCAAACTAGGGGTTTGACTAAGGAAAACCCCTCATTAGCAAATCCATTTAAATTATGTTCTACAGGTGTTTTTCATGGAGTCAAACCTAGAACCTAAACTAGAAGGAAGGGGCAGGTGTTAAAGAGTAGATCAAAACTTTTAGTTTTTAGAAAAGTAGAACTAGAATGATTTTCCAATACTGGAAAATGAGTCCCACTACTATTGTTTTCCAGAGCTATCTGTAGATTTTGGTACATTTTTTCCAAAAATAGGCTCCAGTGCAAAAAATAGGATTTGGGACTAATTTCCCTAGGTTGGCGAATGAGTCCCAGTGGCATAAAAAAGTCCAAATTTCTAGAATTTTAGATATACTCCTAGCCTCTTCAAGATTTCCAGGTGCACACCATTTACATTCTTACCCTTTTGTTCTATTCTTGTTGCATTTCTAGAGAATTTTTCATTTTTTTGCATATCACACTATGTTTTCAAATATCTTGTATTTTCCAAGTTGACACATGGTGACCTGAACCCTCATTTTATGTTATCTTTTCCTTAGAACTCTCCCTTTGTCAAATTTCAATTTTCTTTGCATTAAAATCTCAAGGGTTTGTTCTTGAGTGAATAGTGAAAGTTTTGTCTCTCCTTTTAGGTCCAAAACCCTAGAAGTGAAAGAGAGCACAAAATAATTTTGGGCGGGTGCATGAAGTTGGTTGCACTTTTGTGGCCAAATGGGAAAAAAATTGAAAAGAGATAATGTGAGATCATTATAATGTGCTCGTGTTATGTGATTTTAAAAGAAAAAAAAAGTGAAATATGTATCATTTTCTTTTTATTGTTTCTCAGCTCTGCTCGCAGCCAGAAACCCTCACTTTTGCATTCACATTCTAGGAGGAAGGATTTATACAAATTTCATCAACAATAGTTGGATTTTCTTTGCAAATAAGGCACCATGGCAACAAAGAGATGCGGGAGGTAAGTATTGGTTGCTATTTGTTAGTTTGAATTTGATTTTGTTTGTTTTAGGTTAGATTTGATTGTGTTTTTTAAAAATTGTAGGAAATCTTGCAAATCCTCAACAAGAAGAGGAGGAAAATCCTCAACAGAAAAACCCCCAACAAAATCCTCAACAAAATCAACCTCCCCCACCATTCTCTTAATACCCTCCTAGCACTCAAGAAAATTTGAGGAGTGAAATTGAGAACAATAGAAAAAAACTTGAGGATCTTATTAGTAGGTTGAGTGATCCAAATGCTTCAACCACAAAAAGAATGCTTCTAGAAAATTCATTGAAAGATATGTTAAAAATGTAGATGCAATCACCCAACAAATATCTGGATGACAAAATAGGAGGCAGACAACCAAGGCATATTATGTAGAAAAATTATCATATAAACAAGTAAAAGATTTAAAAATCACTAAAGGTGATTTGTGCTCTCTATTCACTAAACCTAAAACAAATCAAAATCTTACCCTCAATGCAAAGATGTTTCTTATTCATTGGTGCCACCACCAAGAGATTAATAACCATGTTTATGAAAGATGGTATATGGTCTTCGATTACCCACCGTGCAATAATTGTGAAGTCCCACAATATTTTCTTAGGAAACTATACAGTGAGTTTGTATTGAACCAAACCCCAAATTATTTTGATATGAGGGAGTTCTAGGGGAGAGGTGGGGGGTCAACTCAGGATAGGCTTGGTGCACAGCTGGATCCTACACGGCAAGGGAGAAGACCTCTCGCTAGTCCACCCCGTGAGCAGATTGTGATGCCTGCCATTGTGAAGGAGAGTGTCGACATAGAGACATTGCAGGTGATCACAACTTTGACCCAGAGTGTCATCCATCACACTAGCCCTATTGTACAACACCATCCAGGGGAGTCTTCAGGTGGTGGCCTTCGAATCCATGTGTGTCAATCTTGCAGGGTGACTTGTTCATATGACCCTACCAGCACTCAGAAGGGTGCTATGATGGATCCATATACTACTATGTAGCCTGATCCATATGCATCTATGAGGATGGAGAGGACATCTAACATTTTGTATGATGCATATGGCATTGAAACTCAGGTAAAATTCAACATGTTATTGAATTTAATTTATTAAATTTCAATCTTGAAATGCAAGATTAACTAATTTGGTTTTATTATTTTAATAAAATTGCAGGGTCACAATGTAGAGACTAGATACACTAGTCATCCACCTACTTATTTTTGTAGTACACCTATTAGTGGGGTATGTAAAGTTAGTAAACAATTATAAATTTATTACATGTGTTAATAGTATTGTTTTACGAATGGTATTTTAATATGTGATTTTGGATGTTGAATATGGTACTGTTGGAGGTTTCAAGGAAACACCTCTAAGTGCTAGTAGATTTTCTCAAACATTCACAAAGGTAATATAGAATAAAGAGAACTTAACTAATGAATTCTAAGTTTAATAGATTTTCGTATTTTATATTCATATTGTTGGTTATGTTGCATTACACATCATTCAAACTCAAAGCATTACTTCAAATTCGATAACTAATAATAAAAAATATATAGTTTAATACTTATACTCAAAATTTTGTTCATTAGATCTCATACATTATAAGTCATCACATGGATCGCTATTGTAAATTTTTTGTGATTGAATAATTTGTTGTTTTATTTTCAGATGTTGGTGAAGAAAACACCGCTAAACATTACGAGGGCAATGGATATTGGTGTTTCCTCTGCTATACAATCCTCGATGGCTTTGATAGGGGAGGTATGAGGAAAATTACTAAATTTCAATTTACATTCATTGTTATAGATGAACTAGTTCTAGTGAAAAATCAAACCATTATTGATTCATAGTTTTATTCCTATTTGGATGGTTTATACAAGGCTTGAGCATGCCTGAGCATCGGCGTGCAAATATTTCCATCAAGGAGAGTGATCGTGAGATGGTCGTAAGTGATTATTTTGTTAAATATATTAACTTTTATAATGTAATTTCTATATATTAATGTATCTACTTCTTATTGTAACAATTGACACTTCACCAGGAGCTAAACCCTAGGAGGAGTAGCAGGAGCACTCCTCGAGCACAACAGAAATGGGTGATAGACTTATCGCCATTGGTTCGCCTAGCAAAGGGAAAGAAAATTGTATTTGAACTAGAGCATGGAGAGAAATGAATTTTGAATGCAGAGCCCATTGGAGTATGCCTACATGGAAATTTTGTACATATTTTGTATTGGATATATTTGGCATTGTATGCCTATATGGAATTCTCATAAGCCTATATGGCTATTTTGTAACTATATTTTATACTTATATCGACATATATTGATGTATGCGTACATGGCTATTTGCTTCATACCAATCTTTTTTATCAATGGTGTCCATATTTGCATTATAAATTCATGGTTCAATAGATATGAGTTACGTGTATTCAAGTGTATACTTTACAAATTACGCACATATAATTTTTGACTTATGTGTGAACATCAAAAAGTGTGAAAATTTATGTGTTTGGAAGTCAAACGTAAGCCAATTTTGCAATTCTCAGTTCTTGCATACTCAATCTTATGGGCTTATTCCTTCCTAGCACATATTGTGAATATTTCTCATTTGGTGTAGAAGACAAATTCCACATTTGGTGCAGAAGAAAATTCCTCATTTTTGAACCACTCATAGCAAAGAGATTCACAAGAAGACTTTAGCATTGGAACACTACTCCATACTTCTCTTGTCTAGATCATAAAGGATTGAAATTTCTTAATTTGATGCAATGATAGTCCTGAGATGAGAATTTATATAACCATGCCTATTTTGAAACTTTACATCTAATACTGCATCAAAAAGAACTTAAGAAGTGTTGCATAAGAGTGTTAGGTTTGATAGGCCTTCTCTTCCCTAAGGGAGGAGAGCCTGCATCTTGAATTTTGAACAAAATTTTAAGAAGAAAACATTTTACCTACAAGCTTCAAACCTAGATGAAATATTTGGCTAAGTCTATCTTGAAAATTATCAATGTGTTCAAACTCTAAAGGAGATTCTCCTTGAAAATAAAACTTTACCCTTTTTCCCAAGGAAAGAAATTGTAACAAGTTGCATGATTTATCTTATTTCTTTCTCACAATTCTTGGTCAATCATTCATGGCTCAGGATAGTTCTATTCCAAGGCAAGGACACCCAAAAAATCACTGAGATTCTTCTACGATCTACAAGAAAAAGGTTTTGGCTCTTTCACAATGTAAATAATTATGTAACACTATTTTCTTGTTTTCCTTCCACAGAGAAAAATGTTCACACTTTTCAGATTGATCAATGATCAATAATGGCTGATTGTAAACACTTGACATTTTTATGTTTGAACTTTAATTTATAATTTTGTATCATGACATTCGAGTATCACTAATATTTTAATATTTGACTATGAAAGTTGTGGTGTATTTTTGCTATGTTATTTGACTATTAATATGGTGGTGTATTCTAAACTTGATTATTGCTGAAAATATGTATATTTTTCTAATTTTTATTTGTTTTTGTATTACCAAACTGAAAAAAAACCCAACCCCCCAAAAAAAATCCCGAACTAGCGAACCGGGTTCTCGAACCCGAACCCGAACCCGAACCCAAACCCAAAACCGAACTACTAACTTAGTAAAAAATAGATTTTTGTAGTTTATAATCATAAAGTTGATTACATTGCATTGCACATCTTTCAAAGTCAAAGCATTGATTCACATTTCATAACTAATAACTAGATGATGATAGATGACAAGATTTCAATTACAATATAGTTTTTACAAATTCAACCTAAGCAGTTATGCAATTACTTCACATTGCATAACTAATAACTAGGAGTAGCTGCCAGTTACATTTGGTTGTCATGGCATTCTATGAGGCCACATTTCTTTGAGGCATTTTTTCAAATAGTTTACTGCCTTTTCTATACTACCACATTTTTCATACATGTCTACCAAAGAATTTTGTCAAATAGTTGAAGTGTTGCCTTGTTGCTATGGCTGAAAACCTAAAACAAGTTCTTTCGAACAAGCTATGGAGGCTTGGAAAAAATATATCAAAAGCATAATATTAAGCAATATCATAGACATGGTAGTGAACTCTTTGAAAAAATGCCTCAAAGAAATGAGGTCTCATGACCTAATAGAATTCCATGACAATCAAATACTTTTGATTTTCATGGCATTCCATCACCATGAGACCTCATTTCTTTGAGGCATTTTTCAAAGAGTCGCTACCTTGTCTATGCTAACACATTTTCCATACATGTCTATCAAAGCATTTTATTAAACAGTTCATTGCCTTGCTGCTATGGCTAAAAGCCTAAAATAGGTGCTTTTGAACAAGCTATGGATGCTTAGAAAAAATATATCATAGCATAATAGTAAGCAATAGTATAGACAAGGGAATGAATTGTTTGAAAAAAATGCCTCAAAGAAATGTGGTCTCATGGTGGTGGAATGCCATGACAAGAAAATTGTTGTGGATTATCCTGGCATTCCATCACCATGAGACCACATTTCTTTGAGGCATTTTTTCAAATAGTTCACTGCCTTGTCTATGCTACTAAATTTATCATACATGTTTACCAAAGCATTTTATCAAATAGTTCACTTCCTTGTTGCTATGGCTAAAAGCCTAAAATAGGTGCTTCCAAAAAAGCTATGGATTCTTGGAAAAAATCTATCAAAGAATACTAATAAGCAATAGCATAGAAAAGGAAACAAAATGTTTGAAAAAAATCCTCAAAGAAATATGGTCTCAATGGTGATGGAATATTGTGACAATCCATATCAATTTGCTTGTCATGGCATTTGTCATGCCATTCCATCACCATTAAATCACATTTCTTTGAGGCTTTTTTCAAAGAGTTCATTGCCTTGTCTATGCTAACACATTTTTCATACATGTTTATCAAAGAATTTTATCAAACAGTTCATTGCCTTGCTGCTATGGCTAAAAGCCTAAAACAAGTGCTTTCAAACAAGCTATGGATGCTTGGAAAAAAACTACCAAAGCATAATAGTAAGCAACAAGCTAATGCAATACAAAGATTACCAAACCACTCAAGAACTCAGGGGACTCTTGTCCCAAACTCATCTTGGAGAAGATCAAACAAAATTTCACATTTCATCAGAAATCTACTTTTTATCCTCTCAAATTCTCTTATCATTCATCATTCATCCTTCCACAAATCTGTGTTGCAATTGACTCATTCAAAGAAAAAAACCATTTTAGAAAACTTTAATTCAATCAATTAGATCAACATGCATTTCAAAAACACCATTTTCAACAAGGCACTCTTCCATTCAATCAATTCATTCAACTTGTCCCAAATAGTCAATCCATCATTACAATTGGCTTTTAGACTTCTACCAGACCATCAAGCACTATGAACATCATTATTACAACTAATACAAATCTGGAACTTGCTCTCTTAACTTTGTTTTGACTGAACTTACAATTTCATGTATTATTTTACACCAAGTCTCCTCACTGTCCAACTGTCAAAACAACATATATCACTTCTAAACCTTGTCGAAGACTCCATACATCCTTGAAACCATCACTTAGACAACATTATCCCAAAATCAACTCACTGATCACTGTTAGGTCAGACTTCTATTCTCTGAGCAGTCAAGGCACTACTTCTCAATGAGACATTCATGCCCTAAATTGAGTAAACCAAACACACTAGTTTCAAAAACCAAGATCCAAAATACTTTTAGAGACCTCTTAATGCCCATGTCCTCATATCAAAAACTTAGAATAACTTATATTGAAGAAATAAGCAATTTTTAGTCTGAACGCTATCAAAAAGGCTACTAAAATAGGCCTGATTTTCAAAGAAGACCCCCTTCTAACATTCCCAAAACACTTAAAACCTCAAAAAAGTCATTAGAAATAACACAAAACTCCTAATTTATCCATTTTTTAGGGATTAAAAGACTCCTTTTGATAGTATATTAACAAACCCTTGTTTATAGGGTGAAAAACTCAAAAATCAATGAGGGTTTCCTATAGAGGCTACACGCAAACCTAAAAACCTCTGGAAAACCATTGGAACATGCTAAAAATACATCTAAAAAGTAATTTCGAAGCATCTTCTAACCCACACACTTGTTCTTTCTCCACTGTCATGCTGTAAACTATTCATTTTGACTGGAAAACTTAAAATTTCCTATGTAGCAGCAACTCCTTCAATGTATTCTTGCTTTTTCCTTCACTCACAAACATTAAAACATAAAAAATAACCTATCCCTAACCTACTCCACTAATCTACTTGACCTACATTGGTGGAGTAGTGAGGAAATGCCTTATAAGACTCTCAAAACTCAATGCACAAGATTTCAGACTGAGTCATAAGAAGAATGCTCAAAAAAACATTAAATTTAATGGATTCCTTCCAAAATGGATGAAAAAAAATGGTGATTCCAAAACTTACTAGAAACAATCTAAATTTGAACCCTAAACTCTTGCACAGTCCATACAAGTTAAGAAACAACTAAAAAACACAGAAAATAAGCTAAAACAGGGAACTCTTCGTTAATTTAATTCTTCCAGAATACAATGATCTCTTTGATTGGCCTTTACAAAGATTTTAAAGAAGTTTCCAACCATAAATTACCTCTTCATCTTCCTTGAATGACCTATGACTCATCCTCTTCCTTGATTTTCTTGATTTTCTTGTTTTGTCTCTTCACATTCCTTCTTTTTCTCTCTTTTACATATTTAGCATTTTGACAATATT
Organism: Sequoia sempervirens; assembly: GCA_007258455.2. Taxonomy (NCBI): domain Eukaryota; kingdom Viridiplantae; phylum Streptophyta; class Pinopsida; order Cupressales; family Cupressaceae; genus Sequoia; species Sequoia sempervirens. The sequence continues at coordinate 17,947 of VDFB02079204.1, read as the reverse complement.
ACACTTTGTTCTTTTTCATGCCTTGATTACATTTAATTTTGGAATTACATGGACTTAAATACATTTTTGACAACTTAGCCTTTTGAAGGCATTACATGACCTAGGTGCTCCTGCACCGCAAGCTATGGTCTCATGGTTTTTTTTCACATCAATGTGATTTGATTCACATTTTTTTCACATGAAAATTAGCATGAACAAGATTTTGTATTATGGAGCTATATTAAGCTGCCACTTCGAAAACCAATGTAACAACGATACAAAATAATTATTGAGACTACAAGAAGGCATCAAAATGGCTAGTGTACTAAACCAATTCTTATGATTTACAAATAATGTTGATAACACTACTCAGTTCGCTTCTTTTTTCAAAATCATACAAATTGAACCCTAGCATCAATAGACTCTATTTATCAAGCTACCACAATTCAAGTTACATCAGACCCATATCATCGAGACACAACCTAAACAATAGGAGGAATGGCCTATTTCAACATACTACACTCAAACCCTTAAGGGATCGATCTGGTTGAACGTAGCTTAGAGTGATTCCGCGTGTTTGGGTGTGAAAGAGGACCATGCCTAGAATAAACATGCCAACTTGGATGCGTTGGAATAGTTTGTTTGGTCACACGAGTTGCAAAACAAAAATTGCACCACCTTGCAACTTTCCACTGCTTGCATTTGACACTTTTTTCATCAACTGAAAACTGGACACTACGAGAAAACCACTAGAAGATAATGAAAACCGAGAGAGGTTATTGTAGAGGGGCCCAACATGATTCCAAAGGATTAGATGAAAATTTTCTAAGCATCATAGTGTCCAAGTAACCTCATGTTGAAGTTTGCAGCCATCTTTCCCTTTGGACCCTTAAGGGATCGATCCGGTTGAACATAGCTCATAGTGATTCTATGTGTTTGGGTACGAAAGAGGACCATGTATAGCGTAAAAATATCTATTTGAATGCGTTGGAATAGTCTGTTTGGCCACATGAGTTGCAAACAAAAATTGCACCACCTTGCAACTTTCTACTACTTGCATTTAACACCTTTTCCATCAATTGAAAACTGGACACCATGGGAAAACCACTCTAAGATAACAAAAATCGAAAGAGGTTATTGTAGAGGGGACCAACATGATCTCATAGGATTAGATGAGAATTTTCTAAGTGTCATGGTGTCTAAGTAACCTCATGCTGAAGTTTACAACTATTTTTCCCTTAGGACCCTTAAGGAATTGATTTGGTTGAACATAGCTCAGAGTGATTCCACATGTTTGGGTGTGAAAGAGGACCATGCCTAGCATAAAAATGCCTACTTGGATGCATTGAAATAGTTTTTTTGGTCACACAAGTTGCAAAACAAAAATTGCACCAACTTGCAAGTTTCCACTACTTGCATTTGACACTTTTTCCATCAACTAAAAAATGGAAACCACGGGAAAATCACTCCAAGATAATAAAAACTGAGAGAGATTATTGTAGAGGGGCCCAATTCAATCCCATAGAATTAGATGAGAAGTTTCTAAGCATCACGGTGTCCGATTAATCTCATGTTGAAGTTTGCAGCCATTTTTCCCTTTGGACCCTTAAGGGGTTGATCCGGTTGAACGTAGCTCATAGTGATTTTGCATGTTTGGGTGTGAAAGAGGACCATGTCTAGTGTAAAAATTCCTATTTTAACGTGTTGGAATAGTCTGTTTGGTCACACAAATTGCAAAACAAAAATTGCACTACCTTGCAACTTTCCACTACTTGCATTTGACACTTTTTCCATCAATTGAAAATTGGACACCGTGGGAAAACCACTCTGAGATAATGAAAACTGAAAGAGGTTATTATAGAGGAGACCAAAATTATCTCATAGGATTAGATGAAAATTTTCTAAGCATCACGATGTTGGAGTAACCTCATGCTGAAGTTTACAACTATTTTTCCCTTTGGACCCTTAAGGGATCGATCTAGTTGAACGTAGCTCAAAGTGATTCCATGTGTTTGGGTGTGAAAGAGGACCATTCCTAGCATAAACATGCCTATTCAAATGTGTTGGAATAGTCCGTTTGGTCACATGAATTGTAGAATAAAAATTGCACCACTTTGAAACTTTTTTCCATCAACTAAAAATTGGACACTACGGGAAAACCACTCTGAGATAGTAAAAAGTGAGAGAGGTTATTGTATAGGGGCCCAAAAGTATCCCATAGGACAAGACGAGAAGTTTCTAAGCATCACGGTGTCTGAGTAACCTCATGCTAAAGTTTGTAGCCATTTGGCCCTTTGGACCCTTAAGGGATCAATCCGGTTGAACATAGCTCAGAGCGATTCCACATGTTTGGGTGTGAAAAATAACCATTCCTAGTGTAAAAATGTCTATTCAGATGCATTGGAACAGTCCGTTTGGTAACACGAGTTGCAAAACAAAATTTGCACCACTTTGCAACTTTCCACTACTTCCATTTGACACTTTTTCCATCAATTAAAAACTGGACACTACGAAAAAAATAATATGAGATAACAAAAATTGAGAGAGGTTATTATATAGGGGCCAAACATGATCCCATAGGATGAGACAAGAAGTTTCTAAGCATCACGGTGTCCGAGTAACCTCATGCTAAAGTTTGTAGCCATTTTTCCCTTTGGACCCTTAAGGGATCGATCTAGTTGAACGTAGTTCGAAGCAATTCTATGTGTTTGAGTGTGAAAGAGGACCATTCCTAGCTTAAAAATTCCTATTTGTATATGTTGGAATAGTCTATTTGGCCAGACGAGTTGGAGAACAAAACATGGACGACTTTGCAACTTTTCACAAGGCAAAAAGACACCTAACCTTCAAATCTTGCTTCCAAACTTTTACCAGACCTAGGTACACTTTATTCATTTTTATTTTGACATGAAAAAAGCTAAAAAACCTTCTTACAACACTATGTAATGAGATTTCACAATTTCTTGCACTAGAAGACCAAATTTGCTTGTAAGTGCTAAAACACTAAATCAGGTGTAACATGTAAACCACAATGAATATTTAGAGGATAAATACATTTTAGGGTACCTATTTTGGCCATTAAAACATATATCATTTTCAAATACACTTATTTTGGAACACATGTCTGCTGTCCCAACTTCTTTGCTTCTAAAGAACCCCAAATAGGCCATTTTAACAAAGAAAGTAGTCTTTAATCATCACCAAAATACCAACAAAAATCAAAAAATCTTTTTCAATGTGTAAAAAATCTCAAATAAACAAGCTTTAAGATGGAAAACACCCAACAATACACAAAATCTATAAACCCTTGATTATAGGGTGAAAATCACAAAAATCAATGAGGGTTTTAAGTATTTTACTCTAAGAAACCTCAAACACTCTATAAAACACTTGGATCATGCCTTATTATGTATAAAAATGCTTTTAGAATCATTTTCGTAGACATGCATTCATTATTTCTTCCATACCCTGCATAAAACCTCCATTTTTGGATGGAAAACTCAGATTTTGGCTCTATAGCAGCAACTCCACCTTTGCATTCTTGACTTCCCTGCACAAAATGACTCAACCAAAACAATAAACTAATGCAAACAGGGATTGGAATCTTTCAAAAAACACATTTATATTAGTCCCAAGTAGTTTGCAAAACCCCAAGTATCTATCTTGACAATTATCTCCTTTCAACTAAGTCTACTCTAGTAGCCATACAAACCATGTTTTTGGGATTTATCATTTTAGCTTCCCAAATGAATTCTAAAATAAATGAATGTTCTAATACAATCACTCAATAGGTTACCAAACCTACAAATGCACCATCTCTTATATGAAATAGGCCTTCTAGGACAACGAACCACAAAACCCCCTATTTGAGGCTATTACCTAGGGTTTCATTGAAACTCATGCTTACCAACCTCCTTCAAATTTTCCACCTTACTAAACATGTATAAAATCACTTTCAAAAACTTTAAAAAGCATTACATATCCACCTCTATACTGATTTCCTCAAACCATCATGCAAAACCACCAATTTTCACTTGAAAACCCTCACAAAACCACCTAGGGCATCAGACTAAAATGCACCAATGAACACCTCTACCAAAATTAGACTCCTACACACCTAAACCTACCTATTATGATCCATTCCACTAAGTTACAGTGACCACAGAGGGTGGAATGGATCAAATCACCATCTTTAGTGTCTTCAAACTCTTAACATAGAAAATACACAGTCATATTTGGAAAAAATCCTCTAAAACTCTCAATACCTAACAAAATTCACTCAAAATTTATTCTTATGAAGGATAAGATACTTCTCTAACAATCCAAATGCATTGGTGCTCCTTTAAAGACCATACAAGTATGTACAAGGCATGAATTCAAACTATTACAGAGATAAAAATGTTAGAAAACATAGCCTTTTGGTATTTTTTTCAAAAGTATAATTGCCAACAACATACAACATTCACAAGGAATTTTTGAAGGAATATCAACTAATGCAAAGCAGGATGGAGGAATACAAATTCAGACTTAAGAACCAAGAAACCAATTCAAATTCACATATCTAATCTAGCTTCCATAAGGTTAGGACTATAGTCTTCCAATTCACCACTAAACAACTAAAAGACCAATTCCTTAAAGAGAATTGTAAAAGCATCCATTGATCATCCAAATAACATTCATATTTCATCAAGAAGATAGATCCAAGCTTCCACCTAAGATTCATCTGCCAAAGCTTAAAGAAACATCAAGGTATCATGCTCAAGGGCTACAAAAACTAGCCCAATTTTACAAACAAACTCACCTTTAAACTACTTGTCATAACAAGATTTCCAAGACAGTCAAAAATTGTGCTTCAAAACCACAAATTTTCTAGTCAAATACTCCATACAAGTCTGCTAACTTGCTACTCCAACAAACCCTCATTTTCCCTCCTAAAATCTAGGGTTTCTCAAGATCTTCACTCAAACAGCCACAATACACAAAACCAAAACATAAAACATGTTTCCCTAGGTCTTCTTAGACCTTCCAAACCTTCCTAAACTCACTCCAACACACCATGAAAGACAACTTGAAACCAAAGATTTTCACATAGAAACTTAACATTTTCTCTTGCCCAGTACTGTGAATTAGACCAAAGACTCCCCCAATTTCAAGAAAACTTCATTCCACACTCCACATACATGCATTCAATTCTTCCCACTAAGTCACATATAGCTTTAGAGTAGGTTGAAGACAAAAATTACATTTTTAATCACAAAACAATGATAAACTGCTACACGGGCTACTGCTAAAAAATCAGTATTTCTCCTCCTAAAAGAATATTGAACTCCTAAATGGAATAAATGGAAGATAATTCACAATAATAAATGAAAAATGAATGATCCTTCTAAGAAAGTAATGGTCCATACAGTAAAGGAAACCTAAAAATATAGTAAAATCAGGAAATACAATGAAATATCGTAAATAAAGCGCTGAAACTCTAAATCAAACATTAACCAAACTTTCTATATTGAATAGTTAGCCTTGAGTGGAACTTAAAACAGCAATTAAAATGTCTCTTGACCTCCCAATGCATATTCTTTCCTTTGAACTTTTTCTTTGTCTCCACTAAATTGCTAATCTTTTGGCTTTTAGCAGCTTTTACAACTTTGCATTTTGCAATTTTTCAATATCTCTTATGCAACTATTTAAAGACTCCTTCCTAAGACTCACATTACATGATAAATGGTCTGTAAAGCACTTATTTAACACAAATAACCCTAAAACACTTAAATTACAAGGTTCACCATATAAATCCCCTTATTGATCAACTTCTTTACATCATGAATCAATTGACCTAATACATACAAAAATGGTATTGAATCCTTATTAAAATGAAATAGAATGACTCCCAAACCATCTAAAAAACCTAAATGATCAAATGGCCAAATAATAGAAACTACAAGGGTTCAAGTGTTGAAAAGATGGAGTTGGTGCTCTTGCTTTCAAAAGTATGATTGCCAACAACATACAACATTCACAAGGCCTTTTTGAAGGCATATCAACCTCCTCCATAACCGGGATTACAACCAATTTTCAACTTTCATGTGTGTGACCCTTCAACTTCCAAGCATTTGCAAAATGAAAATTTTTATTTGACAACATTACATTGTTATGTAACTTTTGACATATTGATGTAAATGACTCCATACCTAAACTAGTGACCTTATGATGGCCTCATTACATCATCTTGACCCTTACATTACGAATTTACATAAATTTTCACATTTAGGCCATAAAAGGCTTCATTACACCAAATTGACAACATGCTAACATGGCATTGCAACCTCATATCCTACCAACCTAGATTGACTTAAAACACTCTCCTAATGATTTTGTGTGGACCTTATTACAACATTCTTCATGGACTGCAAATCAAAATTTACCACTTGACCACCTTGTGGTCCTGATTGTCCTTGGTGCTCCTGCACCATAAACACCCTAATATAACCCTACTCCACTGATCGACAAGCCTAATTCAATGGAGTATGCTTTATTTCTTTTATTTGACTCCCCTCAAAACCTTCTTCAAATTGAAGGTTCCAAACTGAATTTCAGAAAATGTGCTCTAACAGTGGAAAAACTCAATGGATTTTCTTCTAGATGGACTCAAAAGAAACCTAATTCTCTGTATTATCTTAATCTACAAAGGAAAAGGCCTAAAATCTACTATATACAGGCTTATCACTAGTACAAAATAATAATATATGACTAAATAAACTACTAAAATCAGATATATAAATGACTAATTTTAATACATGACCATTAGTATTTCCATTACCGTATCATTTATAATCGGATTCAAATTTATGACTAAACCATTCCTTTGCTCATTTTATCTAGTCATTGGATTTAGGGGCCATTGACGAATAATAATTTAGTCATTGATTGTTATTAATTGGTCATTTATTTAGTCATGGTAGTGATTTATTTAGTCATATATTTAGTCATTAATTTAGTCATTGATTATTGTTAACTGGTCATTTATTTAGTCAAGGTAGTCATTTATTTAGTCATAGTAGTCATTTTATTTAGTCATGATAGTCATTTATTTAGTCATGATAGTCATTATAGTCATTTATTTAGTCATGGTTTAGTCATTTATTTAGTCATGTTAATAATTTATTTAGTCATTTATGAACTAATGCTTTCATATGTGTATGCAAACTCTTATTTTTGGAGAATTATATTCCAATAACTAGTTTATGAAATTGCAAACCAAGAGAAAATTTTGTTGTGATTGAATAATATAAAACTTTAAAGCTCTTATGTTATTAAAACTTCAACAAATTTGGGATTGAAACAACATTGGAAAACAATTCTCTATATATTCAAACTGTATATAAAATATGTTACAAAGAACTCTATATATAGAGTTTCAAATACAAAATCTTTTGCAGTATATAAACTGCTAATTTATTATACTTTTAAAATTGAAAAAAAACTAAAACTAAATGGTGTGAATGTATGTCTTTAGTGATGCCACTATTGCACATGAGATGGAAAATAAATGCATTTAGTAAAGCACTGGTTTTGCATTTTCTCCTTGCTCTATACCTATCCAAAATAAAAAAATAAACATATTACTAGGTAGCATAAACAATGAATATCTTAAAAGCAGATACACATAAGCATTAGAGTAAGTCTAATAAATAAAAATGCATAGAATTAATGATATTACAAAAAAAATGCATTTGCAAAAGAATTAATATCAGAGTGATATCTTAAATATTACCAGTTTATCAGAACAATATCTCCTTGCTATGTAATGTCCATAAACATATTACTAAATAGTTGTAAACAATGAATATCTTAAATGCAAATACCCATAAGCATTAGAGTAAGTCTAATGAATAAAAATGCATAGAATTAATGATATTCTAAAAGAAATGCATTTGCAAAAGAATAAATATCAAAGTAATATCTTAAATATATTACTCGATTATCAAAGTAAGTCTCATAAATAAAAAATGCATAGAATTAGTGATATTGCAAAAGAAATGTATTTGCAAAAGAAATAATCTCTACTTTTTCGATTTTGGATTCAATTATTGTATTATTCTTTAAATCAAATCACCACAATATCTTGAATTTTTTTTTTATTTTTTATTTTTATTTTTATTTTTTATTTTTTTAGACTGCGTGTGAACGGCAAGCAATTTTAATTCTGCAACTGCAAGTAGCATACTCGTAAACTTTAACGCGGATCAAGCAAGGCCGGCGCTGCATTATCACCGGTGACATCACTCTGGATGGGGAGACTAGAACTGCGGACTACAGAGTTTAACGGAATTACTTAGCCAACCGAGCTAGGGCCCCACTAATATCTTGAAAATTTAAATTTCTATATCTCAAATTTAAATTAAATTCTAATTTAATTTAATAATTACTAATTAGATATATCTTTTTAGTTTTTCTTTTCTAATGAAAAAAATGCACTAAAAAAGAAAGACTGCTCAAAAAATACTAAGCTAGTAATAAAATTATTTAAGAAATTTCATTCTAAATTTAAATTAAATTCTAATTTTTAATTTAAGAATTACTAATTTAGATATAGCAAATCTTTTTTAAGTTTTCTTTCTAATGAAAAAAAAAAAACTAAAAAGAAAGATTGTTTCCAAAAAAAAAAAAAACTAAGCTAGTAATAATAAAAACTATTTAAGAAAAACTAAAAAAATTCAATTTTATCTCTAAATTTAAATTAAATTTCTAATTTCTAATTTAAAATTAATTTTGATATAGCAACCTTTTTAGTTTTTCTTTTCTAATGAAAAATAAAATAAAAAGAAAGATTGCTTCCTAAAAACTAAGCTAGTAATAAAATTATTTAAGAAAAACTAAAACTTAAATTTTATCTCTAAATTTAAATTAAATTCTAATTTCTAATTTAACAATTACTAATTTAGATATAAAAGCAACCTTTCTTTTTTATTTTTTTCTTTTCTAATGAAAAAGAAAAACTGAAAAAGAAAGATTGCCTCAAAAAAACTAAGCCAGTAATAAAATTATTTAAGAAAAAACTAAAAAAATTATTAGAATGTCTCTTCATGACTAAAATTCTATTGTAATAAAATTATTTAAGAAAAATTAAAAACTTAAAAAAAACTTAAATGTATATTATCAACAGTGAATGGAAGATACATTATGAAGTTGTGAATGTGCTCAAAATTATTGAAAGCGCTGTGAGAATAAAATGGGTTCCAGAATACAAGCCTAGATTATTTATAAAATCTACTTCAAGAACAAAATCTGAAAATGAATGAAAATAGGCCAGAGATTTAAGGAAATGTTAAAAGTTGTGATATTAAATGGAAAGAAGCTAAAACAAAGCCCTCTATTAAAACCAAGATTTCTAATAAATATAATAATTCTCTCAGTTATGAAGGTGCTCTCTAGGAATTCAAACACACTTTGGCTGCTCATGTCCAATCTATCATTCATCCCATTCACAATTAGACACTTTACTTGGATGAAAAGAATAAAAGAAAATTAAAGAAAGAATTTCAAGGCATGCAATTTATATAATTTTTTGGAGTTTCCTTTGTGGAAACATCAAGTATACAAAAGTATGTTTTATTGAGTATTGGGTCTCTACCACACAACCATGAGGAAGAGAAAATGAACATAAAGAAAAATATCCAGAATGCTATGAAGGTCATGACCATTAGAACACAGAAAGCCCTCAAAATAATGAAAATAGTAAGTTGAGAGTGCAAAGTTTTACATTTTCTATAGAAAGAAAGTAACCCATCAAGATTTGTGCAGGGAGATCCAAGGTTTTCTATCATATTGCCTCTATTGAGCTCAAATCGAGCCTATTCTCATAGAAATTTAAGAGATAAGAATAATGAAACTTACACAAGATTGTTGTAAAGGGGATGCCCTCAAAATTCTTTAGAAATGAGCCTCAAAGATACTCCAATGGCAGTCAAACAAAGAGGAGAGATATCAACAAATAGTAAGCAAAGGAAATACAATAGAAAAATACTCAGTCGTGACCAAGTGAGCTCGATAAAATGTCTCAAAATGGAGAATACTTTTCAGTTTCAAAACCAAAGACTTACCTCTGTAAGATTTTTTTTTAGGAAAATCATCAAAAACAACAGAATAAGTCACCATTCCACTCTCAAACCCTACCTAGGAATGGCGGTGTTGAGTTTTCTCCAAAACTACAAGTGAAAAATGAAATGAGATTAGGGCTCGGTTTCTTTTTCATTTAGGGTTTTTTCATTACCCTAGGCCCAATGGTTTATTTTTCACATTTTATTAAAGAAAATAGGTACCTTTTTATGATTTTTATTAGAAAAATCAAATACCATCGCCACTTTCCCGCTTCTTTACTTCATTTGATTTTGATTTCAAAATTAAATCTCTCGCTTTTAAATATATTATAATATTATATTTATATTATATTATAATAGTTATATTATATTATATTATTATATAATATATTATATATATAATAATAATATAATATCATATTATACTATAATTTATTATTATAATATATTGTATTGTAATATAATATATTACTATTATATTATATTATAATACAATACACTTCCTCAATTCAATTTTTTTTAATTAACCACTTTAATATCATATTGTCTAATTTTTATGTGTGACTAATTATTTACTCATCTTTATTTGAGTTTTGAAATGAAAGATAGCCCTCAAAATGCAATTGGATTGTTTAAATCATATTTTATTAGTGAAATTGACCACAATTGCTCTTTGATACATTTGACATGCTAACACAATAAGAAAATCAAACTCGCTTCAAATCATAGTTAAAAACATTAATGATTCATTAACATAATGAGTAATAAAAGTTAAAGAATGTAAATGTTAATTTTTTTTATAAAATATGTGAAAGTCTTAAGACTACATCGAGAGCCAATGTCTTCCACGCAATAGGTATTTTTGGTGCATCAAGCAACCTAGGTAGTGAAATGGCCCCCTTAGGTAGGGGTCCCATGAGGGGGGCTTAAGCTCTATGGATTATGATCAAATTCAAAAGAAAAAAGAATAGAGTAATAGTCATTTATTTAGTCATTTTTATTTGTCTGATATTAGTCATTTAGTTGTGATTTTACCTGATGACCAAATTAGTCAATTATAAATGATCAAATTAGTCATTTATTTACCAAATTCTACTAGTGTTAATCATGTGACTAAAATTTTTAGTCACGTGATTATAAATTTTAGTCACGTAGTCATTTATTTTCCAAATTCTACTAGTGGATACAAAGCTAACAAAACTAAAAGAAAACATAGAAATTTATGAATAGGGAAATTTAATTGCAAGATTTTGTTCAAATCATAATAAGGATGTTGCATTGCTTTTCTACGTGATATTCTCTTGGATGGCTCATAAATATGCATTTTATGAAGGGGACACCAATCAATGTTTTCCTGGTTACATACAGATACACAAAGTAAAATAAGATGATAGCATTGGCATCAACCAAATTGATGTGGATACAAGTATAAATCAATAAGAACCGTTGTGCATATACTTACAAATTAATCCAATGAACCATCTGAGTTTGCTCTACTCTTTGTTGTGTCAAGTATTGCCTCATGGTCAGACTCGCGTACCTTCCACAAGGTCTTGTTCAAAGGTTTACCCCCATATTTGGTCAAATGAACATTTTATGCCATGACAAGGTTTGAGTAATGAAGAATCTTACAATGTGTGTCAAATTCCTCAAACAACCAATGTTTAACACTCTTATGTGGATACCTTCTCAACCACATTCCAGTAACAACAACTAAGCCTATAGGGTATTCAATGTTTTCTCCATCTATAATTGGGGCTTCCAATTTCTTTTTTTCCTCAACATAATGAAACAAGTAATAGTCTGTACCCTCTTCATTGTCTTCATCTACAATAACTGCATAAACATGACCTGTATTTATATGTGTGACATATCTCTTGAAATAAGTCAACGTTATGAATATAGTACAAAGTAAGATAAAAATATGGAATTTCAAATACTAAGCAAGTAGATATATTACCTGGTTAAACTAGATCTAATACATGGTCAAAGTCGACCAGTGATTCCATCTATGTTAGTTCCAATGCCATCAAAGGGTGATACGTGTGAAGTGGGCTAAGATAACTTGTCAACCATTTGTCAACCCACTCCCCTGACTCACAATCATTCCAAGTTTTCATTTTACATGAAGAACAAAAGCATGCCATCTTACGTGTATCAATACTCCAAGAACCTGCATTTGAGCTAAGGAAAGAGTGCAACTCACTCGATCCTATTAGTGCACAAAAATTCTCATATGGTACAATGTTAGTATCATTCATCAACCAAAAAAATCTACAAACTAAAGATGTACCTTCATTACTTGGACCCATCGAAGCATTACACCACTTGACGATTGATCTTGCATCTATCAACTGTGCACTATCTTTATACTTTAACTCTTCTCGTGCTAATGCTCTTTTCACGCATGCTCCTGCACCGTCATGCTCCCCCTTTCCATGTTTAGCCTCACAAAAGTTCCACATATATTGAACATGTGTCGTGAGATGCATCCTGTACAAGCAGTAGAACATGCACACATTCTTGAACTATGCTGCACAGTTATCTGACCATATTATATGCCGACCGTATGATATGCCCCTCTGAGCCAAATGATTGTAGAACATCTAGAAGAAACCTTGCATGAACTCTAGAGAATGTGCACGATCATCACTAATATAAAAGTGATACTTCCTCAATACCTTCCTTTCATCCTTTGTACTTTCAACTGCATGTATGAATGCTATGTGCACAAATATCGAAACCTGTGTGGAGTTGTAATACCTTGACTACACTTCATGTTGTGGCTGTAGAGTGTAGTTCTCTACAAAGTCAACCATTGATACTATGCTTCCAAGTGGAAAGGTGTCCTTGCATAGCTTGAATTGTGTGTCCAGCCATCGAGCTCTATGGGTATGCCTTGCATACTCATACACTAGATTCTCACGAAACATGGACATGAACTGATACACTAGAATCTTTTGAATAACCAGCTCACACCTTTTTGATTCAGACCCATCTTTTGTAGCATATGCCACTATTTTATAATTCTTGAACTCTACTAGTTTTTGTCCCACCTCATATGTGCTTTCCATATGTTGACATATTAGCATTCGTTTCAAGCCACCGTAACACTTGCATGAACCATCCAAGCATGTTGTCCTATAGAATATTTGGCCATCCTCTATTTCACATAAATTTTTTGATAAGAACTCTCTTGAAGATTTTGGTGGGGCTTCTATACCACAATCCTGCAAAACATCGTTAGTATACAAATCTAAACATATAGAATGATAAACATCATAATCATTAGAGAATTCAATATGTAGTTTACAAAAACAAGTAGTGCGTGTGTGATTTATCTTGACATAAAAAGGTTTAATCATTTTAAAAAAATCTTTGAGAAATACTAATCTGAGGATAATCATTTTGAAATTTATGAAAAAATTGGGTTTGAGTCGTATCCAAAAAATTCTTTGGATGTGGCTCACAGTTTGGACTACCGATTCTCCTTCTTATGACATCCCTTTGATTCAAAGATGGTCTTGTATTATTCTTCCAATAATCTTCAATTAGTGTTCTCAATGCTTCAACAACTTTTTATCTTTATGTGGCAGTCTCCTCGAGAATGCCCATAATTCATTTGAATCAATGCCCTCAATTCTTTGCCACCTTTGAATGGCTTTTGATAAAGTTTTTCTACTAATTCTCATTTGTTCACTTGTCTTTTTAATGAGACAATATCTCTTTGTTTGATATCTTACCAAATTCGATGTAATGACACGTCGAGTGACATTACTATCCTTTGAGCGTGAGGTCTTACCCACACTGTCATAAGCATCCATTAGATTCTTCACAATAGTGTTTTCACTTGATGCATTCGATGTTCTCAACCCAAGATTCTTCATGATGTTTCTATACTTTAAACCCTGCATCATTTGAACAAATAGTTGACATCTTGCAGTCTCATTTAGCTTTTCAAAGAACATTTTCCAAATCTTATCAGCATATCTTCTACAAGTGCATTCTGGAATCTTACCTTCCATGTGCTACAAAATATCCTCATCAATACTAATCAAAAACTTTGGCTTTCTACGCAAAATTCTAGGTGGTGTTCGCTTAGGTACATAATCTCAACATTAGCAATTTCATCAATATTTAATTAAGGTGGGCTAGATTGTGTACCTTCAATCAAGGGTGGAATAGAAGACATACCTTGAGGTTCACATGGGGATGATGGCATACCTTGTTTCTCAACTCGAGTGATGATGTACTCTCAACTTCAGATGTGGTGGATGGTGTCCAACCATACTCACTTGTGGTAGATGGTGTCCCTCCATATTCGCTTGTGCTTAATGGTGTCCCTTTGTATTCACTTGTGGTAGAGGGTGTGTCTCCAACTACGGTATCTGCATCTCCCCTAGCACGAATATTTTGCATTCATTCTCTTTGTGATGCCAATTTCTTTTCTCTTTTTGACGGTTGAGGTTCCTCTTCAACTGGCTTGTTTTCATCAATCATTCCCAATTTCTGCTTTTCACGATATTCCCTCATCCATTTTTTCTCTTTATCTCTAAATTCTTGAGGTTGATCATCTGTTAGTTTTTTCCTTTTAACAGTTTGTTTCTTCAGAATGACAAATAATTTTACCTGTGCAAAAAGTGCTAAGTTGTCAAATTAACTAATTGAAAGCTTTGGAAGTATAACTCAATGAAAGCTTTGGAAGCATACACAAAGAAAGTCAATGAAAGCTGGTTTCTATAACTATTTGACAAAATAACTCAATGAAATCTTTGGAAGCATACAAAATGAAAGGTCAATTATTAAATTTAACAAAATGCCTCAAAGAGATGTGGTTTAAAAATGTAATAGGAAAGTGTATCAAATTGGGTGATTTAAAATGTCCATTGACAACGTAAGGTTGTAACATGACAAACTGGTGTAGGAGCATCTAGGTCATGAAGTTCCTTCAAAAGGATAATTTGTTCAATTTGTAATGTTCAAGTAAATATGATGAGTGAAGGTCATGAAATGATGAATTTCAATATATTTGCACCATGAAATAGGTCACTAGATGATATTATTGAAAAGTTTCTTTTTATAACAAAAGTTGTCAATTATTGTAAAAATGTAAAATTGCACAAAAGCAAGAAGGTGAAGAGTCTTTTTTGTGGAAGAGAAAGGATGGGTTAATGAAGATGAAGAGTCAGTTATTTCAACTAATTTAGACACCTTTAAAAAGCATTGTAAGCTCGAGAAAGGAAGATATTGTATCCCAAAAATCCAATCAAATCAATAAAAAAACCTCTACTCAGTTATTTTGGAGAGCTTTTATATTCTTGTTTTCAGGTTGCATAGTGATTCAAGCATTCTAATATTTGATTCTTGTCTGGGAAAGAGACTTCTTTCATTCTTGAAAGTTGTAGGAATTGTAATTCAAATAATCAAGAATTTGAACTTAGTTTCCTAAGTCTCGATCTGTGGTTTCGTTAGAATTGTTTTGAGAGTCTAAAAAGTGATTCTTAGCCATTCCACCAATGTAGGGCTAGTAGGTCAGTGGAATGGATTGTATTTAGTTTCTTTTCAATGTGAAGATGTGTGTGGTAGGGGTAAATAGAAATAAGAAGTTGGGATACTGTTGCATGAACAAAATTTTGAATTTTCTCATTCAAAAAAATGGTGTTTTCAAGTAAGGTTTGAGGAAACATGTAGAGGAGCTTAGAAATGATTTCAAAATAATTTGAAGACATAATGAAGCATGTTTCAATTTTTGGGTAGAGTAGTAGAGGTTTTCCAAATGTTTCATTAAAGAAATCCTCATGGTTGGTGTGTTTTCACCCTATAATAAAGTGTTTATTGATTTTGTGTATTGATGGGAATTTCCCATCTTGAAACTTATTTATTTGTGAGTTTCTACACATGGCCTAAGACTGTTTGCAGGTTTGGTGGATTAGTGAGTAGTTCTATGATGACTTGCTTTGATAAACTAACCTATTTAAGGCCTTTTACTAGTAGACAACATGCTGGTTCTACTCTGTTTTGTGAAATAAGTGTATAAAATTTTATAGTATGTTGAAAAGGATCAAAATAGGCATGAGAATCTATATTGGGATTGTGCAAATGCTTTATGATAGAAAATGAATCACCCGATTAGATGGAATGTTGTCCTACTAGAGATATTTGGTATTGCTTGCTAAAAATAAAGAATATGTAGAAATAACGAAAAGAATGGTGCTAAGTGCTTGGGAGCAGTCTCATTTGTGATGCCACAGTTGTGTCTATGCTTGGTAATGTTTTGAAGGTAGATTGTGAAAAATTTGATGATTTGGGCATATGTTTCCAATATACAGAAATGGTGTCTTGAATGCAAATTAAGTAGTCAGAGTGTGTCTATACTGATATATTAGAATATTACAATAAAAACATGATGAAATTGGTATCTTACAGGTCTGGTGACAATGTTAAATGTATGTTGCTTGTTGTTGTTGTTACAAATGGTGTTTAAGTGAAGATAGGATGATGGATGTGTTGATTTGAGCAAAGATATCTTAAATGGCTACGATGATGTTTGATTGCAGGTCTAAGGAATAGAGGTGTTTGATTATTTTGGCCTTGAAGGGGTAAGTTGAGTTGATGAGTGATTGTTGTATTGTTTATGACAAGAAAAAAGTTGAAAGTTGATTCTAAAAATGGTTTGCTATATGGAGATGGTGAATTGGCTATTGATAGCCTTATAACTTCAAATGAAATAAATGGATTTTGGTTGAATGAAAAGTAGTTTTGGATGAATTTGAAATTTTTTGTATAAATTGATCTTCTCCTGATTTGATTTGGGAAGGAATTTCCCTAAAGAAATTATGTTGTTGAGTGGCTTAGAAATTTGATATTGTATCACAAACAAACAATTTAATCAACACATGGAAAAAGAAAAACAACAAAAATTAAATCAAGCCATAATAGAATGAAAGAAAATGTACAAAGATTTCGCATACCTAAAAAAGAAAAGTTTCAAATGGAGGAGTTCTACCCAATTATGCAACCTTTGCTTCTTCCTTCCTCAAACTCCTCAAAAATTTGACTTCTTCAAAAGATTGTTCCCCTCCAAATTTCAATTGTATATCAATTATCACTGTAATTCAAACTTGAATTGATATCATATTCCTCTCAATGTGAAAACTCTACTATTTCATGCAAAGGTGATGGAAAGAACATTCAAAAGGTGGTGGAATATCAAAATCATGCATGCACACTTCACTCAATCACCAAAAAGCTACTTTTTGTCGGAGCATGTGCAAAACCAGGAGAATATGCAGAATGTGGGTCTACATCATGGGTATATTGTGATTTTTTACAATTTTTAGTGCAATAAAAAATTCTCTTGCATTGTAATGTGAACACGTTATTTAATCCTAAATGGACATATCTCTACTATTTAATAACGCACTCACGTTATGATAAATTTGGTTTTTTTAAGCTTTAGATGGTACGTTTATAGGGTAGAGGATTAAGGGTACTAGAGAGAGAGCTAGAGGGAGTGAGAGAGAGAGATACCTGAGAGAGGGAGATACTTGAGAGAGAGAGAGAGAGGACAAGAGTGAGAGAGAGATAAAGTAGGGAAGGGCTAAGGGTAGAGGGTAGAGGGTAGAGGATTTAAGGGTGAAGATTTTAAGGTTTACAATTAAGGGTAGAGGGGAGAGAGACAGAGGGAGTGACTAAGAGAGAGATACCTAAGAGAGGGAGAGGGGGTAGGAGGGAGAGGTTTGAGAGAGATAAATAATAGAGGGAGAGGGAGTAGGAGGGAGAGGGTGGAGAGAGAAAGAGAGACCTAACAAAGGGAGAGGGAGTAAGAGGGAGAGGGTTGACCAAATCTCTCCCACTCTCTCTCACCC